>APFE030406254.1:52571-69099 GCA_000404065.3 Pinus taeda
AAAAAAAAAAACGAGGAAAACAATCAAGTCCCTAGCGGAGTCGCCATTTTGTCACGCAGAATCAGTCGATCTTACGGACAAGACAGACCTTCCTAGAATCTAATGAAGACCTAATGACAAACAAACCAACCAAACACTATCTTTCTCTAAATGCGCTTTATAATTAATGGGAAACAAGTGTGTTTAAGGGCCTACCTCATGTCCAACGCAAGTTTGGAGATGCCTTCGCTCCTTTGATCCAAGTAAGTTCCTTCGTCGCAAACCTGCAAGCAAAAACAAGGAAAATGATTAAATAGCACCTAAATATCCAATATTATAAAACATATTTAACATGAAAGTCAAGGAGTCCTTGAAACAAATAGCATAAGATACTTGTTGAGAAAAATGAGCTTGATTGTATTAATTCAAAAGGAAAGAACCTTACAACATTTGCCTTGACGCTGTACAAGCTCCTCCCAGGGTCCAACAAGAAGTCTCCTCTACTTTGACAAGCTTCACTCACTCCCTAATGAAGCCAAAAAGGTATGTGATCTCTCCTCTTAAGCTCAAAAAGGAAGTCTTGATTTCACCAGCATTTACCCTCAAAAGTTCAGCTTCTAACCTCCCTGGCCACTGACACAATGCCTCAATTTATAGTGCAATGGAGATCAGTTACCAGCTCCTCCTTCAAAGGGAAAGAGTCCTCCTTCAAAGGGATAGCTCCTCTCAACAAGGGATTAGTTCCTCCTATGATGGGATGCATGAACCACTTGGAGCGAACAATCCACATAACAAATGCTTCTAGAAAACTCTAGAATTAACCCAAGATGAGTTTTTTAAGATAAAGAATTCGCCTTTTGACTTTTACAGGGGTACGCACCCTCCCCTTTACTTACAGAGCGTATAAGTACGCAGATAACTTGAACAAAAGGTGCGGGCCTGCAAGCAAAAGTAAGAGAAAGTGCGAAACCAGAGTTACATTGCTTTTTTGATGTCTTTCTCTCATTTTTCAAGCTTGTTTTGAAGAGCTGAGGTTTAAGACTTGCTTAGGAAGCTGGTATAGGTAATGATAGGCCTACACCGACTGCAAATAATCAAGGTGACGATATTTTGTGTAACAAATGAACTTAAATATTTCTTCATACCTTTGGCGGTGTCGGCTATTTACCGTTCTGAGAGCTCCATTGTTGCTCGAGACTGCCCCCTCACAAAGTATGGTCTCAGATGCAGTTGCTACCGCAAAGCAGACTGTCAAAGGCTCGATCTGCCTGCATTTTAAATGCATAGCCAACCCTTTTATGTCGATCTGGGGTTTATCATCTGTAATCGCCACCATATGCAATAGATGCGTCCAGATCTGCACCTCCATTCTTCTTATAAACCTTGTCTACAGCAAATAACATGATACCCTTACTCGTGGCCGCGTGAAGATAATCAATGCGTGTCAAGTGGATTCAGGCTTCTTGTTTCTAGAGTCTCTAGAGGTTTGATAGACACGGGAGCTGAGTGCCATTGCCATCGCAGGGATCGAAACTGGATCACTCACCTTCCTAGTATATCCCCACTTGGTTGGGTGGATGATTCAAATTTGGTATATCCCCACTTGGTTGGGAGATGGATGTATGTATGAGTCATTGATGATAGGAAGCTCATCCTCACATAGTTGAGTTATAGTGTCATGTTATTCTTTTAGAA
This sequence comes from Pinus taeda, assembly GCA_000404065.3. Taxonomy (NCBI): domain Eukaryota; kingdom Viridiplantae; phylum Streptophyta; class Pinopsida; order Pinales; family Pinaceae; genus Pinus; species Pinus taeda. The sequence goes on from APFE030406254.1 coordinate 54,246, forward strand.
AATATTTTTGCAGACTTTTCTTGTGCTCGAGGGGAGCATGGACTCAATCATGGGAGCTCAATCAATACATTTCAGCATATCAAAGAATTTAGCATGTACTCAAGGGGAGCATGACCCTTTGCTCTTGATGTCAAAGGGGGAGAGTGACTTGGTGTTGTTTTTCCCATCAAGTCCAAAGGGAGAGATTGTTGGCATTATGATACAAGTGTTGTCCTTGATGGCAACTCATTCAAATGGAAGATCACAGTACAACAAGTTAACAACAAAGAATTACAGATCAGACTACAAAAAATGAAGAAAGAGAGGTATACATAGGTTCACCTTGACCAAGCTACGTATACATGCAGGTTCACTGAACACAAGTAGTGTATTTGTACACACGCACTTTCATAGAAGGAAAAGTGTGTATATCTTGGAAAACTAAGTTTTTGGTCCGAGGTATTTGGTCCATGATATTTTGATCCATGATATTGGTCCAAGGTATTTGGTCCGAGGTATTGACCTTAGGTATTTGGTCCAAGGTATTGGTCCTAATTGGTTTTGGCCCATGGTATTGAGAAGGCCTAAAACTATGTAAGGAGGAGAAGATCATTAGGCCAGGAGTGCAAGTATCGAATATCTGATGAAGTGTGAAATCTAGTGTGCAGTTTATTGGCTTATCGTGTTCTGCTTGATCTGAACCAAGGATGAACCTTAGCAGTTGATGAAGGATAAGATCTAATGATGGATTGAGATCTTAAGACTTGAAATGAATTATCATTATGTGGTTTGATCATGTATAGTCTAGATCTGCATACTGACACATGTATTGTTCTGTAAATATTATGATCTGGGTATAACTGAAGTCTGGAATAGCCGCAGAATTATGAATTAATATTTGCAGATGTGTACACTAGTTGGCTTTGATAAAAGCATGTATACATGCAGGTTCGACACATGGAAGTAGCGTATACCTCATAAAGTATGTTTCAGTTGTTTCTGTTTGCTATTACAGAATTCTGGCTTCTAGTTTGAGTTTCGGTTACTATATTCTAGTGACAGTATTCTAAATTATAAGATTGATTGTGATTTAACGATGGGTTGTCAAAATGATTGAGTTTCAGTGATTGGTTGATGCAGATTTATTTGATGATTGAATTATGATGTTGTTGATGGATCCAGTCTGAAAATTTATGAAACATGGTCCTTGAAGGAAGAAAGAAGGTCGTAGCCTTCTGTAGGTCGCCACCTACATACTAGTAAACATATCAACTAGTACAAGAGTTAGGGGGTTGTAGCTCCCTTCCAATAGAAGCTGGAGAACGAAAGAAGGTTGTAACCTTATACAAGTAGAAGCCTATGTAATATTATAAGTCTGCACCAGTACAATATTGTAAACAGATTTTATTATTATTAAAAGAAGACGGAGATGACAACAGCAGGTGGTTTTTACCCACATGGGTTTTCCACCTTATATCTTGGTGTTCATGTGTGTTGCTTATGTGTGATGCTTTATTCTTCTTTTTTTGCACTGTCTAATAAATCTCTGATATATTGGTTAAATTTCAATGCATGATAAATTGGGTAAATCAAAAGTTCTCTGCATATACGCTGGTTTCTTTAAGTATAGCCATGTGTACATGCTGGTTCACTTAGTTGAAGTAGTGTATACAAATCTATTCGGGAAATAAAATTATTAACCTAATAACACTGATTCACCCCCCCTCTCAGTATTATTTCCAACAATCTGAGAAGCAGGATGACGTTGAGGAGCTGATGAAGAGCTGGAGGACAAGTGGATTTGGCAGTGAGCATAAATGAAGAGACCTAATAGGATTTGGGGTTTTGAGCGAGCACCCATGAGCAATGGTCTAGATGAGTTTGGACCGCATTACAGAGTAAATTGAAGGGTTTGTACGGTATCATGTTTCAATGTATTATTGGAATTTTATGAATAAATTTCTTATCGAGTTTATAAAATATAAAATATGGATAAATTAAATACGATGGGAATTTCATGAATAATTTTTTATCAAGTTAATAAAATATAAAAACGAGAACACGTGTATGGATAAATTAAATATAATGGGGTGAAAATAATTTTGGAAAGAATAATAAATTATAAATAAATCTGAGTGAAAATTTAGAAGTAAAAATAGATTATAAAATTGACTTCTTCTTCTTCTTTTCTTTTTTTATTTTTTTTTTTTATTTTTTTTTTTTTTTTTTTTTTTTTTTTTTTTCTTTGTTCAGTAAGAAAAAAAATGTGTTTTTATTAATATGAAATGAAAACTAGTACATATTGTTTATAGATATTCCTCATTCTAGTCCATCATATAGCAGAGATAGTGAAAAAGTCAATATCAACCAGGGTGAGATCATATGTCTCAGTGAATATAATGCGGAAAGTGTCAGTCAAAGGAGAGCACTTCCACTGTAGTAGAAGAAAAAACATAAATCATATACAATGTCTAAACGTGTAGAAGTAAAAATCGCAAAAATTAATAGCGACAACCATGGATCAAAAGGCCATAGGATTTGTATTCCATAAATGGTTAACCAAGCAGGGGCATGGAGCCAATGTCCATGAGAGAACTGTCAATCCCAAGAGTGATGTGCATGCTGTCAGGGCAGTCCAAGATACCCAATTTGGATATATTGTTTGCAGTTTTGTTGAACTCACGATGGATCTTTTGGAATTGAATCTGTTGAAAGGAGCCCTTGTGAAAATCAATATTCCAAAGCCATCCTTGTAGGTGTGGGTTTGTTATGGTGGCCAAGCCCTATACATGGTTGATTATGGCCAGAGAATCCCCGTATACTTGCATTCTAGGAATGTTAAGGAAGCTAGCAAACCACATTAAGCCCCATAAAGCAATCGATTCTGCTCTCATATTTGTTACAGGGCCCCCACACTAGTGAATTTTGTAGTGTTGATTGTAGTCAATGTAGATTCAAGCTCCACATCCACATCTCCCATCATGTGCTGCTCCGTCGAAGAAACCTGTAGGGAAAGATAGATTTGGGGCGCTTTTTTATGTAATACATTCTTATGAACTGGATTAGTATGAAAATGTGGTCCCAACCAAGAAATGGTGTTATTGATGACATTATTGTGATTAAGGATTTCTCCAACGAAAATTTCGTCTCTGCAAATCCATTCTCTATGTAGTTCATTGGTCAAGCATTCCCATCTCTCAACGTTTTCTCCAAATAGTCCCATCTCCTTCGTCCTCATCCAGATAGGAGTGATAAAATTCCATGTTTTTATGCTCTGGGCCAGGTAGAAGTACCCCCTCGTGTTGAGACTATGGATCAATGATACAATGTAGTGCTTCTCAATATCAGAGCCTAGTATATGATCTCTTCCCAATATGATTTCCTCTCTTGAACCAAATGTCCAGCATTGTCTCTTTAATAACCAGAATTTTACCTTGTTGAAACTAATTCATATGGTGGATCCCTGTGTATTCCCAATGAACCCATCTCTCATCCACTATCTAGCCTTGATGCCTCTTAGATATTTCGATCTTATGATGTCTCCCCATATACAACTCCAAAAAATTACGTGCCATAGGGACTTGATTAATAAGGCCCATCCAAAATGTTTTAAATTCAATAATCCCCATCCATCGAGCCTTTTAGGAATAGTGATATTATCATGTTTTGTGAGGTGGTACTTGAATGCTTTCCCTGAGCCAACCCATATAGCTCTTGCCATAATATTGTTTATCTTTTGTATAATCTTGGTAGGGAGGCAGTAAAGATGAGCCGAGTATACCGCCAGTTGTTGTAGAACTGATTGTGTGAGAGTGGCTCTACCTCCAAGAGTTAAACATCGGTGTTCCAAACCCAAGATCTTCTTATGGAATTTGTTAACGATCCACCACCAATTGTTGACTCTATAATTATTGGGGTTAGTGTTGTAATCTAGGTATTTTAAACTGTTACTGATGTGCAATGAATCAACTCCATAAATATTTTCTATATATTCAATGTCCTCCTGCTTCCCCTCTGCAAATAATAGCAAGGACTTCCCCTTGTTTATCAATAGTCTAAAGGCTCTGCCAAATATGCAAAAAATATTATATAAGGTAACCTAATACCTTCTCAATAACATGCCAAAAATGAAAATGTCAACCACAAAGAAACTGTGTGATACTCTAATCTCTCGGTCAACTACCAGTCCACAGAAACCATCCTCCAAGCAAGCATGTCTAATTTTGTGGTTGATTCCATCCATAATCAGAATAAAAAGTAGGGGAGACAGTGAACATCCCTATCGGGGTCCCCTACCAGCTCGAAAAAATTTAGTGGGAGATCCATTAATGATAACAACATAGTTAACAAAAGTGACACATGCCATGATCCAATCAATATTTCTTGTCTCCAACCCAAACATATGTAGGATTATGTGGAGGAATGACCAATATACACTATCGTATGCTTTTTGTAAGTCTATCTTCATGAAAATTGCTTCCATGTTCCTTGTGTGGATGAAATGCATGCATTCATGCACTGTGGCCACCACATCATGTATTAATTTGTCCTACAAAAATCCATATTGTTCCAAAGAGATATGGGAGGATAGGGAATGTTTTATCCTGATAGCAATGATCTTAGATATAAGCTTGTATACCATATTGCAGAGAGAGAGGGGTTTGTAATCAGCGAAAGAGATCAACTCACTGCTTTTTGGTATGAGGGCTATGAAAGCAAAGTTGACAGCCCTCAATATGTGTCCCTCCCATCTAGATTCTTCTACCATGCCCACCAAGTCTAATCCAATCAAATAAAAAAATGCAGGAAAAACTCAACCGTCCATCCATCTGCTCCAGGGGCATTTATCTTTCACAAAGGATTTTAGGAAAAAAATGTACCTCCTCAAGATTGGAATGTCTATATAACTCCTCATTCATCTCTGTGGCAAACATATTGGGATATGAATCTAATCCCCATATTTGGTCCTTAATTCCATTTTCCATCCTAGCTTTCTAGGCTTCCTCAAAGAAATTTATAGCCGCATTCTGGATCTTAGGGAGGGAATATACCATGTTTCCATATGCTTCTTTAATATTCCAGATGGAGTTTATTTGCCTTCTGTAGTTAGCAAACCTGTGAAAAAAAATTGTATTTCGATCCCCTTCTTTAATCCACAGTGCCCTGTTTTTCAATCTCCATGTGACTTCTTGTATATGAAGGATCTTTTGTTTTTTATCCTCTAAATTCTTAATGCTTATAATAAGGTTTGGGGATCCAATTCCTCGCTCAGTTTTTCCAGTTGTGTTTTAATTTATGCAAGTTCCCTCTACATATTTCTTTTCTTCATTCTCTCCCTCTTCTTTACTTCCGCTTTTAGGGCGTGAAGTTTGTTTTGGATGGCTAGCATGGGAGATTTTTCATTGATCCTATGGCGGTTCCAAAAATCCCAAATCAAAAGGTTAAGATCTTCATCTTCGAGCTGATTGAATTTATAGGGCATCCCCAGTCGCACCTCGTACCTTCTCCAAAGTAGAGTGATGGGAAGATGGTCAGAAATGAAAGTTTTTAGGACTTCTAATTGTATATATCCAAATTTTGCCATGAGTTCTTCATTCACCAGAAATATGTCCAGCCATTTGGTAATGTGTTGTTTTCCAGCCTTGCCATTGTGCCAGGTGGGAGCCATTATCTAGGGTAAGATCTCCAGCAAATTATTGTCACAAAAAATGGAATTTAGCCTATCTGCTAGTGGATCTCTGCTTTGAATTGTGCCTCAGCATTCATCCAACGAAATGGTGGCATTGAAATCTCCTGCCACAATGGGAGATTCAATTTTTAGGAGATCAAAGGATTCCATTATGTTACAAAAAGTATTCCTATCCTAGTATGGATCATACAAGTTAAGAATGTGCACACAACCAGATAAACCCCTGAGTCGGTCTAATAGGAGGATACCAGAAAAACAACTCTATGCTCGAAATCGTACCCATCTCGGATTCCATAAGGCCTCCATACCCCCTGAGAGGACTATGGAGTCAACAACTACCATATCCAAATTTGAAAACATATTTCTAAAATATTCTAAGATATTTTTTGCATTGGTCATGGATTCTTGCAGCAGAATGATAAGAGGGTTCACAGAGGTGAAAAGTTCTCTAATATATAGGAATTTCAGTGAGTCCCCCAATCCCTGCAGATCCAGATTGAGGCAGAGGGTCATGTGGCTGAGCGAATGGGCGATCTTATTATAAGGGCCCGAGGGTCATATGTGGATCCAATAGAGATTTCCATGAGAGAGGCAGAATCAGAAAAAGTGATTGATTTGACTTTGGGTCACCATTAGAAGTGTCAACTACCCCTCTTTTCCTTTTGTCACATTGTGATGTTGAGGGCCAAATTGGGGCTAATGGTTGGAGAAGTTCAAGGTCGCTCCTGCTGAATGGGCAAAGTTCTCAAGTCAAGTTTCAGGTTGGTAAGAAGGAACTCAATGTCATTATTGACCGAATTCCTGGGGGAAGATAAAGGTGATCTTGGAGATTGTGGGGGAACAAAAGATTTCAAGTTGATTTGGGGGTCATATTATCAGGGGTTTTTAGTAGAGACAGACCAAGTTTTGGATCCAAAAGCTTATAGGTCTACCTAGTAGCCGCGGGTGAGGGAGACGAGTACGGCCACGTCAAGGTCAATGGTGAATGTGGGTTAGCATGTGAGGGAAAAGGAAGAATGGTGGATGCAAGTGAATTATGGGGAGGGGATAGTGTGGAATTGGGAGGTGAAGAGTCGAGGGATTCCTTAGCAAGAAAATTAGATGAAGAGGGTAGTGATTGTGGAGAAGTACTTGTGTAGCGTGGTCGATCATAATGGAAGTTCCTGGTGGATTCCTTTGGCCCTCCTCCATGGTGTTGATAATCCATCAGCCCATGCCATTTGTAAAAATAGTTGAAGGTTCCCGATGCCCCTTCCTTTTGATTCTTCAAGGACACTGTGCCAATAGGTGTCCTATGTGGTGACAAAAAAGACACCGAAAGGGAATGCACCAGTAATCCATGCATATGAATTTTGTCCCATACTAATTTTATATGCTCTAGAAAGTCCCCCGCAAAACCACCTTCAGTCAATATCTCTAGCCCCCAAGCACTTCGGGTCTGCATAAATAGATTTACTGAATGTGTTCCCAATCTCCGTGAAAACTCATCTAGTCCATAACTCGATAGGTAGACCTGGCAACTTAACCCAAATTAACTTGTTGTTGGAGGTGTGACGTAGTGGATTGAAGCTGATATACCACTGGTGCAATCCCAAGAATGCCCACCCTTGCACCCATGGCAGTTTGAGGATTTTCTCCAAGTCCTCCATATATAGAAAATGAAAATTGTACCAAGAGTTCATCAAACGAATCAGAGTGGGTGACTAACCGAGAATGGATTTCCATTTTTCCTCCACCCATGTCTGCATTTCAATCTCTTGCATGTCCGAAAAATAACAATGCCCCACCAAAGCCCGCTTTTGAAGGATAATCACACAGTCCAGTAGAACATCATAGCTGAAACTCAATAGTTTTGACTGAGGGTTGGGTCCGATAGTTTTCGATGAGTTTTGGACTTTGGGGCCCGAGATGTGTCGTGGCAGCTATGAAAAAAGGATGGGGCCGCAAGTGGGACATCTAGATGATCACCTACATGTAATTGTGGTGTGTATGTGAACCCACCATGTAGCCTAGATTGTGTGGAAACCTCTGTCAGCATCAGAACGTTCCACCCTGTGAGGCATGGGTCTAGGGGAGGTCCATGTGGATGGGTCAACTCTACCTCTAGGGTGGCGCAAATAAATGCCTCATGTTATGAGGTGTCTGAACTAAATAAGTCTGATAGGTCCATAGGCCTCCAACAAGTTATTTTCAGGTGGAAATTCTAGTGGGAAGGGGCGGGGTAGGTGGGAAAATGTTAGTTGGCAGGGGTAGGTAGATCAAGAAAAAGGGATCTCGTAGTATGTACAGATGATAAATATGGATGGCAAAGTAAATGATAGATCACCTTGGGATGAAAAATATAAGTAAGCATGTCAAATCAGGTGGAAAAATGAACGTGCACGTAGCAACCATGACATAAAATGCCCCCACCCTCTCACCATTGATCCCCGTCCCAAAATGGAAATTTAATGAAGAATGAAAAAGAGATCCCAGAAAACCAACCACGAATCAAGAATCTATCTAGTTTCCTGGGTGAAAATACCAAAAGAGGGGGGCGTATGTAGACAGAGGAGGATGTAAATAATAGATTTCCCAAAACCCACCCATGACACCATGGGAGCGCCAACCCAGATCAAATTTGAAATGATCAGAAAATGTCCTCAAGTAAAATCTAGTGATATCCAACTAGAAAAAATTGGCCACCCCAGTGAAGTGAGTTGCAGGTAATGCAAGAAATTAACCAGAGGCAAAGAAGGGCATGGTCTGGTGAGGTTAATCTGGACAACAACATCATCATCATCTAATACACATCCACCATCTACTGTAACATCGAAAACCTATGTTTTTTCAAGGTCTAGTGATGATGAAAGAGTCCATCCACTTCTGCTAGAGGGTGGTATAGTATGTGGCATCAAAACAGGAGCCATGGTCGTGTTGTGAAGTGGGACATGCAACCTTCAGAATGTTAACCCATAGCTGCATGTGGTCTCCGTCTGAAGTGCCCTAGTTGGTCACCAATGATATAGTATAGGATGTATATAGCAATGAGGAATAAGATAAAAATGTGGAGAATCTTAGACATGAGTATGTAAATCATATTCAAGAGAAAAGAGTAAAAATAGGCAAACCAGACTAAAAGAAGACAATGACCGCCCCACCTGCAGAGGGGAGCATCACATTAAAGGCTCCAAGTGTAGGTCAACAAAAAATGTGGGGTGATTAGTAGACCGACAATAGTCATACAGGAGACAAAGAGCCTAGTAAAGACAAAGTCTAATGAGGTCTGTGTTGGTCCCATAACATGCATCATCCAATAGACCAGGCCAAAAAAAGTAAATAGTATATAAAGCTAAATGTACAACACCATGTGAGACCGAGGCAAAATAGTTATTCTAATATTTGGCAAGTAGGTAGTGCCAAGATCAGTAATGAGAGCAAAAAAGTCATAAGACAGATTTACCTTATGGCAACCCTTCTATTTGCAAAAATATTCTTCACCAAAATAAAACTACCCTAGGATTCGAGGCTTCTCTCAGAATTTTGATTTTGCACCGCTTTGTAAGTCTATAATAGAAGCAGGCAACAGTACATCGTGACTCTCATTGTATCAAACATAGTTTTCTAAATGACCAGATTACTAAATTTGTAATAATAATATAATTTATAATCTCTCCAATAATGCATTAAATTTAATATATGTTAATAATTTAACATGGAAAAATTAATAGAATATTAAGTTTAAAATATATTATAGATAAAATAATCTAGAAATATATGAGTTTAATGTTACTATTAATTCTAATATTAATCTTAAATATTTTAATTACAATATATTATAATCTTAATATTATTAAGTTCAATATAATGATTAATTTATAATTGTGTATTAATATAAATTATATTTGAAAATATAATAATAAACATTAATATTAATATATGGATAAAAGTTAATTTAATATAATATTAAATTATATATGTTCTGGGCAGCTCAATTGGTGATTGAAGTAATGTGAAATATGTAAAATTGAGAAACTCAAGGTTCAAGTCCCCTGTTTGCAACCCAGATTAATGAGGAGGACAGGTCGTAGAACCCTAGAGGTTTACTAGTAGTTACATATCAAGCAAGCTCAAGGTATATATATATATAATTTTATATATTATAATATATATTAATATATTAGGATATATTTCAACTCTTGATATATATATCGGAGGGAAGAAGAAAGACATAGAGAGATAGAGGTGGAGGGAAAGGAAGTGATAAGGATGAAGAGAGAGACAGAGACAGAGAGTGAGTAATGTGGGGAGAGATACAGGGAGGTGGGAGAGAGGGAGAGCAAGGAAGGAAGAGAGAAATACTTGAGAAAGAGGAGAGAGGCAAAGAGAGAGATATGGAGTTGGAGGGGGAGAGAGAAGGATGGAAGAAGAAAAACATATAGAGAGAAAGGGGGAGAGAGAGATAAGGAGTGACAAGGGAGAGGTGGAGAGAGAGTGTGTGTGTTTCAGGGGTGAGATAGAGATATAAAGGAGACATACAGAGAGAGGAGAGAGGGAGGGATATAGTGACATAGTTGGAGGGTGAAGAGAGAGAGAGAGTGATGTGGGTGAGAGACAGAGGAAGGTGGGTGAGAAATTGAGATAGAGAGAGAGGTGGGGGGATTAAGAGAGAGATGGAGTTGGAGGGGGAGAGAGAGGGAGGACAGAAGAAATAAAAAGAAGGAGAGATGGAGGGAGATAGATATATAAATGGGCGCAGGAGATGAGAGAGAGAGAGAATGTGTGTTTTTGGGGTTGAGATAGAGAGACAAACAAGGAGAGATAGAGGTAGATATAGATATAGATGGTGCGGGGAGAGAGAGAGGGAAGAAGAGATAGACAAAGAGAGGGATACAAAGGGAGAGAGAGGCTGAGATAGAGAAAGATGGAGGGAAAGAGAGAGAGGAGGGAGGGAGGGAGATAGATAAAGAGATGGAGGGGGAGAGAGAGGGAATAAGAAAGAGACACACAGAGATAAATACACATATTTTATAGTATTATATAATATTTAACATTATTAACCACAAAGGATGAGGAAGTAAATATTTTACAAAAATTAAAATAAGTTGGATTTAGAAAGCCATGAATACTTTGGTTTTTACTAAAATAGATGTATTCTTTTTAGTGTAGACGTTGATTCCTAATCCTATTTGATTTGTTGCATTAGATGCATTGATTTTAATGTTGCTTTTAATTTCTAATCTTATGTGATTGTTAGAACTAGATGCATTGATTTTAGTGTAGATGTTGATTTCTTGTCATATTTGATTGTTTGCACTAGATGCATTGATCTTAGTGTAAATGTTGATTTCTAATCCTATTTGATTTCTTGTACTACATGCATTGATTTCAGTGTAGATGTTGATTTTTTATTTGATGTAACTAGATGTATGATGTACATTAATTTTAAGTAATTAGATTAATAGTGTGCATTGAATTCAGTGTAAGCACAAAAAAATATTGACGACATGCATTGATTTCTGTATTACAATAGTTTAACCATAAATAACATGAATTTTCATCTTAAATAAAATGTTCACTTACATGAAATTTTTTCTTCTTAAAACTGTAAACTATTTGTAATTGGCTACATTCTTATTTCTGTATTCAAGCTTCTATGATCCATAATGAATTAAACAAAATCTTTTGGTAGAAATAACATGAGAGAATTTTTTTGGGCAAAAAAATTTCTCATGTGATTTCTACTAAAAGACTTTGTTTAATACATTCTTATTATTCCCATTTTCCATCATTCAACATTGTCACTTAGGTAATAGAAAACAACTACCATTGAAATTTACTTGGGGTTTAACACTCCATAAGTCACAATGATTGACTTAGTCACAATAATTGACATTGGAGAAACTACTATTAGTATTGGAGAGCAAGAGAAACAAGGTATGACATTTACTACAATAACTCAAGTTAAATATTTGAATGTTCTATGAATCCAACTGCCCTTTTCATATGACCCATATGAAAAGATGGCAAAACTAATAAGAACAATCAAAAAAATACTTTGGTATTGATCACAGTGAAGGTTGTAATAGACTACATTCATATTAATCATGTTTTCTATCATTCATCAATGTTACATTGCCACTTTGCATTCAATATTTTTATTTCATCATTTCTCATCATTCAAGTTATTAACATTATCTATCATCTCAATAAACTGAGGTAACTAGGCAAATTTAAAATTAAATTGACCAGATTAATGTTATGCATATTTAGCACATTTAAAATGATCAGAATAATGATATGTTCAACAAATTTTCCATGGTTGCACACGACTGAAACTAGCCTAGATCCATCTTAACCTAGATCTATAAAGCACCTAGAGAGATCAAATCTCTAGAGGTGAAAACCTTTCCTCAAATTTTGCACTCAAAAAAGAGGTTTGCACCTCAAGGGATTTGATCCCTCTCAACGCTTGATGGATCACATCTTAACATGGACCTAGGTTGGTTTGTTTATAATCATATTTTAAACATTAAAATGTTTTTTATTAATTAATATATTTTTAAATACACATCAATATTACTTGATCTTGCATATTCAAATATTTTATTTATCACACATATTGATTTTTTTAATAAAAAAATTTAAATACTACATATTAATTTTATATTAAAATTGAATGAATTACATATATTTTTCTCCTATTAAAAAATAATTGTTTGTTTTACTTTCAATTACTTATTTATTTGGATATTAAGATATTCTATAATGGTTTATATATATAATAATATATATATATATATATATATAATATATAAAATATATAATATATATATATATAATATATATATATATATATACTTTCACTTTTGAGTGTGGATAAAATGTATCATTCTTATTATATTATATATATATGTAAATTGAAAACTATTAAATTATTCAATTTACTTATATATATATATATATATATATAAAATATAAGAATGATACATTTTCTCCACACTCAAAATAATAAATATAAATATAAATAAATATATATAATAGATATAGTTGGTATAAACATGTTACTTCATATGAATATTGAAATATTTTACTTATGGTTAAGAGTAAGAACACAATAGTTTTACCATGATTTTTGACAATGGATTGTAATATCAACCAAGCCAACATTGATGTTTTCAAATAGTTTTAATTAAAATTAACCAAATATATGTATTCATTTTTGTTTTTTACTATAGTTGATATTTCTTTTTTCAACTATGGTTCACAGTCACTGAGTTTCCGCTACATCCACGGGTAATAATCGGGGCAGATCCACCTGAAGAGATCTACTCATTGGTTTATCTGATTGGGCCTAACCCCAAGGGCATCGAGGATATTTGACCCCGTGACCTCCCAATTGACAAGGTACTTAGCAACAGGAACTCGACCAATTGAGTTATCCTTTGGGGCTACTAACATTGTGTTTTTAATTTAGAGAATATTTGATTTTTATTTTAAAGGAACACATGTCAACTCTAGGTTGCACATGGACATAATCACGTATCGCTTTGGGCTATAGAATTCACTGGAATATATATAATATATATATAAATATATATATATATATATATATAATAATATATATATATATATATATATATAAATTAAATAAATAAATAAATAAATAACATTTAATATGGACAATGTGCTCCATAGATAAAATCTTTTAATGTCTATATTAAGTAAATATTTTAACGTCATTTATGCATATATGTATATGTTATATAAAGAAATTTACTAAAAATAAAAAATTCTATAGTTAAAACATTATAAAACATTTCAAGTATTCTTACTATTTTATATTTTGGGCATTTTTCAAGTATATTTAAAAGTTAATTTAGTCTAAAATTTAGTAAAGATTTGTTGAAATTGAAAATTTAAGTTATTTAGTCTATATAATCCAAGTCCAAAGAGACATTCGAGGTTTTGTATTCATTTATACATTCAAAAATGTAATTTAAACAATGAAAAATTACACATGGTGTGTGTGTCCATCTTAACTACGAGAAAGATTAAATCTCTTGAGGTGCAAACTTTTTTTCAAATTTTGAATTCTAAAAAATTTTACATATCAAAACTTGTAACCTTTCTCGAGATAAATAATCTATAATTAAGATAAATCTATACCATTTCAATATATTTAAAAATTCTATAACATATTATGTAGTAATTTGGAAAAAAATAAAAATAATTAAAAAAAAATGTTGCACATAATCAAGTAAGTGTTGTGGAAAAAAACATATATCTTCTTATGAGAACAAAATCTTGAATTAATTCCAAATTCTATATTTGGAATTTCCCAACCATCAACTATATGTTAGAGCCTCTTGGATAGCTAAGACATGTAGCCTTTCCCTTATTGTAAATGGTGGTCCCTAGAGTATTGGTTAGAGCTCCATAAATCCAATGGTTAGGGCTCTATGAATTGGACTCATGCCATGTTTGAATTATCCAATTAAGTTTATAATCTCCCTATTTCCATATGAATCTTCGTGTTTGGGCGAGAGGTTGAATAGGTAGTTTTTAGGATCATCAAGGTTTTGGTGTTGATGTTCATGCATATATATATATATAAGTTTTCATGTTGATGTTCATGTTGAAAGTTTTGGTAATAATGTTTAACCATGCCAATACCTGCGCGATCACATTATCCATGCTAACATGGCTAGCAATCATTGTTGAGCCCATCTAAACACACGAGAGACATGTTTTATAAAATTAATTGTGTTGATTTAATATATGATAAAAGTACTTATAAGAGATTTGGTTCATTTTATAATTGATATCCACTTTTTTAACATTGGAAAATCTTTGCTTTAACAAGAGGTTTAAACCTTTCCCCTTTTGGCTTTGAAAATTATAATTAATCATCTTATATGTATGGGCATCTATTAATGGAATAAATTAAGGTAGTTTAGGCTTTATTATTTAAATTAGATATTATGTTATGAGAAAAATGGTATAAAAAATGATAATTTATATGGGTTAATATTAGGTAGGTTATAATAGTGGTTAATAGACAAATCAAATCTTATTGTTTTGTTTTCGCAAGAATTAATAAATTGAAATGTGAAGTGGATAAATTAATTGTTTGCTAATGGTGGAAACCAAAGTTTACACATTTACATTTTTACTCTTGCTTAAGTGTTGAGAATATAAATAAGT
>APFE030406254.1:70185-110796 GCA_000404065.3 Pinus taeda
ACCAACTATTTAATTTATTTGTATCAAATAAACAATATAAATTTAAGGTTTTTTTTTTTACAATAAAATTACATATTTAAATTGTATGGAAGAAATTATAGATGATATTAAATATTTAAATCTCTCATGCTAGAATCAAGGATGAGACACTATCGCATAATTGGACGAATCATATTACATATTTAAATTGCATGGAAGAAATTATACATGATATTATTTAAATCTCCCATGCTAAAAATCAAGGATGAGACACTATCACATAACTAGACAAATCATTATTGACAAAGACAACTCAACCATCATATGCCATAAAGACATCTCAAAAGATGGTCATCATAATGATGCAATTGGACAAATCATTCTCGACAAAGAAAACTCAACTATAAGATGTGACATAAACAATTCAGAAGATGCTTATTAGAATGAAGATCTTCAATAAATCCAAGGCCAACTCATGACACTTAAGGATACCTTTTCATAGTCAATATTTAATGAATACATTTTATTTCAAAGAGCAGATACATATTTCTAAATAATTCCAAAATTTAAAAAGATTTTATCATCACTGAGAAAAGTAGGTACATATTCCCCTAAGAAGTGTAGGTACATATCCCTCGATGGGGGTGCTAATGAGGTATGTAATGGCATATAATAATCTATTAGCATGCAACAGGTACGAGTGGAGTATTTAATGATGACCTTTGAAAAGAGTGCCACACCTATCACTTCTTTGCTATTACTTGGTGTAAGCCTCATTCCCAGGAAGGGGGTCACCTAACCTAGTCGTGTCATGATAAATGCCCAGAGGAGATAGTATTAGGAGAGAGGTATGACATTCTATGTGGCTTCCTCGATTTTCATTTAACAATTGTCATGGATTAGTTTTTGTTGGGTAGATTGGTTACTATATTGGAATAGTCTGACATACAGTTCAATGGGCTCATTGATGAGTGCATGAACTATGGGAGGAATTTGGGTTTCAAACAGCATGCCAAACATTACACTTGTCTATGCTCGAACCTTGCACATAGTGGTAAATTCCTTTTAACGTTGGGTCTTGAGACGTTGTCCCTCCATTATAAGTGTGTGGGTGTCTTATAAGGGTGGCAACTTTGGAACATTTCCTGGGGTGTAAGGACTCTGGACACCACATATCTCCACAATGGTATGATATTGTCCACTTTGGGCCTAAGCCCTCATGGATTTGCTTTTGGACTTACCCCAAAAGGCCTCATACCAATGGAGATATTTGTCCATCCTTATATACCCATGATCCTCCCCACTTCTAGTCAATGTGGGACTTTGGTCGTATACCCAACAATCCTCCCCTCGAACAAAGGACCATCGAGCCTCCCCTCAAACGATTATCCATTCGTCCACTCTCTACCAACCAGGATTCTCTGCTCCAAGCATCATAGAGATCATGATGCCGAACGACGCACCGTGGGATGAATATCATCACCATTCCTTCTTACAAGATACCATTGAAGATAATCTCAATGGTGTGTACCTACCTAATTTTGTCAAACCCCTTACGAATTTCATTTCCATTCATGAGATCAACTATGGAAAGAACCTTTCGAATATCGAAGAAACGATTGCTCTCAAATCTCGATATTTCGATTAAAATAGGAATAATAGAAAATTTATACATCAGAGCATCTTGTACTTCATTTGAAGTCAAGATTTATCGAGCCCTTTTTCGTGAGTTGAGAGATGTCTTTTCTTGGACATACGAGGAAATTCCAGGTATCGAACCAAATATTGTAGTGCCCGAAATGAAGATGTACCTTGATGCCAAACCCGTCAGATAGTGCCTCTGTTTGGACCATCTCAACAAAGCTGTTGGAATAAGAGCTGAAATTGAAAAGATTCTTCGGGCTGGTTTCTTATATCTCGTTCCTTTAACTAATTAGGTATTGATTGTTGTCCCTGTCATGAAGAAACAGGGCATAATCTGAGTATGTGTCAATTATCGAGACATAAATCAAACTTTTCCAAAGGACAACTACCTAACCCTGTTTATTGACCAAATTATCGATGACTACACTGGTTGTGAGATTTATTCATTTATGGATGGATTCTTGGGCTATAATCAAATCAACATTCTCTCGGTGGACCTACCTAAAACTACATTTATTTGTCCTTAGGGTACTTTTTCTTATCGAGAGCTTCCTTTCAGTTTAAAGAATGCAGGGGCCACATTTCAACGTGTAATGGACTATGCTTTCCATGATATCAAGCACATCGTGCAACCCTATTTAGAAAATATCCTTGCTCACTCCAAGCGTCGGGCTGATCACCCCATGCATTTACGGGCCATCTTCCTCTGCTGTATACATTACAACATTCAACTCAACTTGCACAAATGTGTGTTTTGTGTCAATTCTGGTCGATTGCTTGGTTTCATAGTTTTGAAACAAGGAATTCATACTGATCCTTTAAAATTCCAGGCAATCATTGATTTGTCTTCACCTTCCACTCTTGTTCAATTACAAAGAATCCAAGGGAAAGCCAACTTCCAAAGGAGGTTCGTCCCTAACTATATTGAACTGACCAAAGGATTTACTCGCTCACTAAAAAAGTGGATTCCCTTCCATTGGGATAACACTGTGTAGAAAGAATTTGATGCCTTGAAATATGTATTGGTTAAAGCATCTCTTTTATATCCTCCCGACTATTAGGGCAATTATTTCATGTACCTTATTGTCGCCATCTCTACTATAGCTATTGTGTTGGTCCAAGAAGACAATATGGGGATTGAAAATGCCATATATTATCTGAATTGGAACCTCAACGATATTGAGATCTGATATACTCATGTGGAAAATTTAGCTTTGGCAGTTGTTCAAGCCATCCAAAGATTTCTCCATTACATCTTGCTTCACAAAACTATGGTCATTTTGGATTGCAACCCTATGACATACATATTTCCACGTTAATTTTTGGGGGGAAATACTTTAAGTGGATCATTATTCTCCAAGAGTTCGACCTAGAATTCATCAAATCCAAGTCGAAGAAATCCTTAGTTTTTGTCGAGCTAATGTGTGATCTCCCTTCCCTTGATGTTGAATCTACCTCTGAAGATTCCATCCTAGACAAGTCATTATTCCTAATCTTGTCATATGAGCCATGGTATGGATATTTTATCAAATATCTCCAGACCTAGGCTTTTTGTCCTAATACCTCTCACTCAGAGCAACGACGTATCTGGTATGAATCCCAAAAATATTTGATTATCGGTGACACTCTTTACCATTGTGGTATCAATACGATTTTACGGAGGTGCCTCACTCTTGAGGAGTCTGAGAAATTTTTGAATGAATATCACACAGGGGCATGCAGTGGACATTTATCTAGTTAGCCTACCATGCAAAAATATCACACATCTGTTACTTTTGGCCCACCATTTTCCACAACTGTATCCTCGCAGTCCATAAATGTCATGCATGCCAGATCTATGATAAAAAAATTCGCGCTTCGCTTGCTCTTTTGCACCCCGTTGTTGTTTTTGGCCCCTTTGCGAAATGGGGCACCTATTTTACGACATGTGACTCTCACTACATTATTTTCATTGTTGAATACTTTATTAAGTGGGCCGAAGTGATGCCTACATTCAATAATACCGACAAAATGGTTGCATACTTTTTCTTCAACCATGTGATTGCTAGGTTCGATGTTCCATAAGCAATAGTAACGGATCATGGGAAGCACTTTCAAAATCATATGATGACTAAATTAGCTGCCAAATTGGGACTTTCATGTGAAAACTCCACTCCCTATTATCCTCAGGCTAACAGACAAGTTGAGGCAATTAACAAAGGCCTTAAGACTATGCTTCAATGTATGATAGGGATCCACAAATTGGATTGGAATTTGCTTCTCTTTTCTTCCTTGTGGGCATATCAAACCTCAGTTACAACTACTCTTGGATTCACACCCTTGTAGTTGGTGTATGGTGTGGAAGCAATCCTCCCCATTGAATGTGAAATTCCATCGCCGAAACTAGTTATCAAACTTCTTCTTGCTACTTCTGTAGAGGAGGAGAATCTTTTATATCTAACTCATTTGGATGAAACCTGAAACGATGTCACATTAGCAAATGAAGCCCATAAAAGATGCATTAAATTGTAATATGAAAAAAGTGTCAAGCCTAGAATATTCTTGAAAGGAGATCTGGTTATGTTATATGACATTGGAAGCACACGCCTTACATGGAACACCACCTACCTCGAGAGCTTGCTCTATCCCAGGTCAACTCCTCTTCACCGTGTTGGGACCAGGACACGTCCATGAAGAATCTAGAGCACACCGCCTATCTAACCGAGCTCATCCACAGATCCCATCATGATATTACCTGGGCCCACCACCTTCGTTCGACATTCCGAGGATTCATCCACTTGGCTAACATCGGAACTTGGCTCTGATACCACTTGTAAAGACTCTGGACACCACATATCTCCAAAATGGTATGATATTGTCCACTTTGGGCCTAAGCCCTCATGGATTTGCTTTTGGACTTACCCCAAAAGGCCTCATACCAATGGAGATATTTGTCCATCCTTATATACCCATGATCCTCCCCACTTCTATTCAATGTGGGACTTTGGTTGTATACCCAACAAGGTGGTGAAGAGAATTTTCTCTTTCCCACTTTCTCTTGGTTTCAATATCAGGAACTAGTCTAGCCTTTGAACTGGTGGTAGTTCTTCCTACCTCATCACTTCAGAGTTCTGATTCGGCAAGGATTTCCTTCAATTGCCCAGTTTTGGTTTTTGGAGTTTGGTATTGAGGTGGTAGTGGATGTGAAACTTGCGGCGGCGACTGTTATTTCCTCAGGAAACTCATTGGTCAATACCTTCTTGTTTTGTCTTTGAAGTATAAATATTATTTTTCTTATATCGAATATGGTTCTACTCTTGTCATCCTCTTCAATATTTTGTAAATTGTATTGGTGGTGGCCATGAATAAATCAAACTCTTATAGGTTGGCTCTTTTTTGTTCGGTTTCTTAGTTGAGTTTTATTTCCAAATTTTAACTAGTAGCTTTGATGGGTATTTGGGTACACTTGGTTGAAGCTATGGTCTCATAGATTTTTCTTTTTGAACTGTGACATATTTTTGTACTCAATGTAATACTTTCTTTTATTAATGGAATCATTGGCAGAAGCTTACAAAAAAAAGAGAAGAGTAGTTACATATATCTCAATAATTCCTATATTTAAAAAATCATTCCATCATCACAAAGAAAATTGTATTGTGCAACAAGAGAGTCTAACAACACCCCTTATCCAATACCCAAAGTGAGAGGTGTTCACTATGCATATCCAATATCCAAGGCATCATTATGAAAATGGGGTGTAAAAGTTTCAATTTTTCCAAGTCCACTTAACTCAGATATAACCATCATTAGTGTGTTTGTATATTCAAGAAAAATATAGTGATATAAATTTTATTTCAATCCAACCTCCAGATTACGAGATATCGCCTCTCAAAGAATAGGCCCTACCACATCATCTAATTTCCACGTGGAAGTTTTCCATTATCCTGCATAGTAGTTGAGGGGGTCGACCTTCTCCACTTACTCGCCCAACACATTTATTATCACACCATTATGCACTCCTAGGGTCTCTGTGGAGGGTTGAACTATCAGGCGAGGCCTCCATCCCACCAATGGTATATCTCCATTAGTGAGGACCCTACCACATACTCACCTTACATTGTACCGCTTTGACCTTCTCGACGATTTCTAGAGAGTGCACCTTGTTAACTTTATGGACCTCACTCTTGGGCTTACGTGTGAAGTGGTCTCACATGGACTCCTCCTATTGGTATGTTTCCCCACCAATGGATGACACTACAGCCCATGCCACATCACCCTGATTCATTTATCCCAATGTTCGTCCACCTTCTACTTCAACTAGAACTCCTGGGCTGACCTGGCCATGTGTCTTTCCTTCACCAACGGAAATAAAGTCAACCTTGTGGGTCTTGCCACTACAACTGGCTCACGTCACCTCATTAAGTCCTTCCCGGCGCCTTCACTTCCTACACCCAGAATTCCTTCGGGGTGAGACTTGCCAACAATGTGAGATGATGTCATCTTGCACTTATATTCTCGATGCTTCCCTTGGTGCATTCTTCTTTTCTTTCGGGAAAGAGATTTCGACCCTACATGGCCTACGGGCTCCACTTCAAATCAATGGCAGGATCATTGGGCTTGCATGTCATCTAGCTCATCCCAGCTGACGTCATCCTAGTCAATTCCATTGACATGTAAAACCAACCTCTGGGTTATACTCTCTAGGTTTTTCACCTCCAGGCTATGTCATTATGACTTCTTCCAATCACAATAGACGGGAATCTCTGCGCCCTAATGGGAAGTTTCCATAACTAGGGTTCTGCTTAGTTAACAAATAATGTTTCCCAAGCCTATCTTATAAGTCCAGAGCTTAGCCATCCCTGGGCCATATCAGAGCTTACTCATGATCCCTAGGCGGGCTTTGTGCGATGAACCCAATTTGGATTTTGATGAGTATCATGATAGCTTCCTTCAGATCCTCACCGATTTTTGCTGACTAATTATTCTAACCAGGGTTCCACCATAGGGGTTCAATAAATATCAAGAATGACATTGTCACTCTGTGGCAACGAAGGCGAAAGTGGCTTGCTAACACACCCTATGGTGCTACCCCTCTTGAGTTTGGGTGAAAGGCTTGTCCAAAGAGTTACTTGCCCTCCGACATTCCAAAAATTTTAATAGGTAATTTCCCTACATGTAGGCGAAGGCACATGTAGCCACACTCTGTTGTGGACCTACAGTGAACTCCTGAAAGGATGCACATCTCCTACCACATGTCAGGAGCTCTAGACTTCAAGGAAGGCCTCTAAGTAGCTCCATGGTGCTATGCAAGGGCTTCATGGGCCTAACTAGCTATGCCTTGAGGCTAGTGGAACACATCCAGGCCACTCAAGATGCAAGGTTGACCAAGATTTCATGCAAGGGCTTCAGGCTATCCTTACACTAAAAATATATAAATCTCTTTCAGCATTAACATAATGTCTCCTATATATATTCATAGGCTTGTAGCTAGGTGAATAAATATTCATGTTGATGCCTAGAATCTTCTAAGTAGGAAGTATCCCATGTAATCATTTCAGATTAATAGAAAGGGTCTGTATGCCCATTGTTTTCAAGTTTTTAATCCATATCCTTATGGATCCTTTCACTTCTTATAGAATTTCATACTCTTTGTATTATTTTCATATGTGTTGATAATCAATATAGATAAGCATTTCCTACAAGACGACATTCCAGATATGGGATATAACATAACCCTTGTTATCATGTAAAGAATACATTATGCTACTTATTATGTGTTATAAACAAACATTTTGCGCAACACTTCATTTCTAATCCTGAAGCACACTCATACTTGACTTATTTAATGACATTACTCAGCTCAGAGATCCAGAATCCAAAGCCATTTCAAACCAGAATGCATCACAAGTTCATTAACATTTAAACAAATACAAAAGGATACTTATCTTTAGATTTGTAGGGAAAATGATTCTGGGACAAGGAATCTCCACCCAACCTTAGATGGTTGCAGCCAAGCTCACTTGCAACTATCACCCCTGAGCTAGATTCCAAAGACTAAGGGGGGTTTCTTTAGAGGATTGTAACACCAATATTCCAGATAGAACAGGGACTCTAGAGGACCTCTTCCTTAATCCCACCAACTACCTATAGTAGTAAAATATTCCAAGGGAATCCATAGGTTCACCCCTCCACCCTCTTGAATAATACCAAGGATTCACCTCCTTTCCAAGAAGTCTAGAATCCACTACAATAACAAGTCAAGAATGGTATCTTCCCAATTTTTCCAAGGCTCTAGGGAAAACTATATCAACCCACAACCTTCAGGGGACCCAATTTTTTACAAAGCTCTAGAGATTCTTATCTCAACCCACAACTTCCAAGGAATCCAAGTTGTTATAGGGCTCCAAAGATTCATATCTCAATCCACAGCCTTTAGGGAACCCAAGGTGTTACAGGGCTCCAGAGATACTTATCTCAACCCATAGCCTCGAGGGACCCCAAGTTGCCATAGGGCTCTAGAGACTAGTGTCCCAACCCATAGCCTCTAGGGAACCAAAAGACCAATCCCTTCACTTGTCTTATCTTTTCTGAGTTTCTTCTCGTCTCTTTGCTCCTTGTTGATTGCTATTCCAATTGTCACTTTTCCTACATAAATAAATGAGAGAATGGAATTATCTCCCCATTGAGTCCATCCCTCTTTTCTCTGCTACTTATTTTCCTTTTTCTGCGAGGGTGTTCCATCCTAGTCCTTTTTGCCTTGCTTAGTCTCGTCCTCCTTGAATTTTTCCTGTCCTTTTTTCCTTATGAGGGATCCCAAGTGCATGGATGTGTGTACCTTCTTTGCCACCCATTTTAATTCAGGAACCAGTACATGAAAATCATGCACCAACCAACCTTTAATGGTTGTCCAATAAGTCATATTTTCAACACAAGAAAACCATAACATCCCAAGCAAGCAATTCTCCTCCTCAGCTCTAAAATTCATGTCTCTTTAACTCAATCCCCCTTTTTAAATTTTATATTTTTAAAAAAATATTTACAGTGGATTTTATGAGAGAACCATGGGTGGGGCTGTCACAGAGAGAATGATGTCATCTTGAAATTTCAAATGATATTGTGGGACAATATAGGATGATATCATCTTATGATAAAAAATAATCCCAAAAGTCATTGATTGATTTTCACCTAACTGGATTTCAAATAAATTTAAAAAGCAAGTAGATTATTGAGGCTACAATTTTGACATCATTTTTATAAAATTTGACAAAAATTTTAGGAAATATGGGTTACAATTGTCAAGCTTCGGGGTTGTGGGTTCCCAATGACTTTTTTATGGTGTTGAATACATTTCCACTATCAAAAAACAATTCAAACACTCCATTGGTAGGATTAAAAGATGACCAAATTCTGACTAAAAATAACCTTCCAAGCAAAATTGTGGCCTCAATAAACAATGCCAAAAGAAAAAAGAAAAAATGCATCTACTTTCTCCTTCAACTATTCACATAAGGCGTACTTAGGCACCATGTAACCTTTGCACAATTTCATATGCAATCAAATCCCCATAACCTACATGCTTCAAAATTGCATGATCCATACTAAGATATATGAGTTGTAGTTGCTTAATTTTCTCTATTTCTTTAAAACAATTATTGGGGAACCGTAAGAGAAGTTCCTCCAACTCAAGTGCTAATGTGTCTTTGATCTTTTGTAAAGAATCTAGCCAATCCAAAGTCTGTTAATTTGGGCATGTGTTTATCATTGAGTAAAATATTTCTTTCTTTAATATCTATGTGGATGACCTAAATATGAGATTCCTCATTAAAATAGGCTAGACCATGTGCAGTTCCAACTATGATTTCATACCTCTCTTTCCATTTAAGTAAATGAGCTTTTGTTGCATTTTCAATGCATCACAGACCATAAATATATTATCTGCAAGCTACATTTATCAATAAAGGAACCAAAGATCCATCCAACGATTCAGAACAAGTGTATACAAAATAGAATCTTGCCAAGGATACTCTTTTGCAAGTATTCATAAACCTTCGGTAGTAACCTTTCGAAACCTTCAGTAGTAAAACCAAGAAATTCCACTAGATTCCTGTGTTGAACATGATTGATGAGATTTTCTCCATTCAAAAATTTGACACCTGCGTGCCTTGTACCCATATAGAAGTTGCAACCTCTCCGTCATTAGGGAGAACCCCCTGAAGATCCACTCACTTAGAAATCATTTTTATTCTTCATTTCTACATGGATCTGTTGCTTTAAAATATCTAATTCTATAAAAAATAATTGAAAGAAATATTGAATTCACACTTTAAAGACAGATCCAAATCCTCCACCTCCAAGTTTGTTCTTTAAATTAAAATTAAAAATGGATGTAGTCTCTCTCAAAATTTCATACTTGAAAATGAGTTCTAGATTTTCTATAGTCAACGTTAGGATAAAATCTTCCTCTTCACCTATGGAAACAATTACAAGCTGTCTAGTTATCTTGCACACAAGATAATCAGACACATCCTAGAGCTTTAACACTAAAATATTTAACTAAAAGGGAAAGACCTCCATGTTGTTTTTCCACAATACTAGAGTCTAGGATAGAATATTAAATCATTGATGCTACCAATCCAAGTATCACAACAAGTCTACTTTGCAAAAAAACAATAATAAATCTACTAGTGCACAAAATCTACACAATTTTTTATAAATTTATATGACAACCCAACTTCGTTATATTAATCAAATTGATAATACAACATTCTAGGGATCTTGTACTAGGGATAATGGCCCTCATACTTCTACTAGTAAAATAATACATTATACAAGATACATTGACAATCTAGTTGATGTAGTCGATGATCACAATTTCTTTGTCATATCATGTACATCATGGTTCCTTCACTTACATTCTATAGAAATTGCCTCTATCAATGCACCAACTCCTTTAGGCCACTAAAATCGGTGATCCAATCTACCCTCTAAGTCCATCTACAACCAACACATAGGGTTTTCACACTTAGTAGCTGCTCCTTCATCCTTCAAGGCCACAAAATTTTGAGACTTTTTCCCACTACTACTTTGCAACTCTTTTGGTACTTTTCTTCCCACTATAGTCTTCTTACATTACTCCAATGAAGACCAACATAGGGTAGGAGGGCTTCCACCTATCATCATCGAATGACGCTTCTCCAACAATGAACACGGGCTATACTGAATTGCTCCTAGCTAGCCAAGCCTCGAGCTCTTCTTCACTACCTCTCCTAGCAACCACCTTAGTCCTCAAGGTATTGCATTAGGCTACTCTTGTTCCACTCTCACGCTGCCCTCCAATAGACCATAAGCGTCCAACACAAATGTCCAAACTAGGACCTCTCATCCACTAACATCCAATTCAATACAAATACATAAACGCATCACATATTTTCATTCTCAATGGTTGATGTTTTATTACTGCAAGTCTGATCTTTGGTTAGGGTTGTTGGAAAGCTGCTACAACACCCTTTTCTTGCCTACCAGGCCTCCTCAAAAACTGTGACCTCCCTCCAAATACTTCTACTCGAACTTGTCATTGTCCTAGGCTTAATACCAGCCTTCAAACATGTGTCAAAACCTCCCTATGCAAGAGAACCAAGGCCTACGACCTCCTTCCAGTCTCTTCGCACCCTATCCAAGGTGATCTAGGCATGCGACCTACCTGTAGCAACCTCCCAAGGATGCGACTTATTGATAGGAAGAGAAAGCACCCAAAATTGTCCCCAATACACCATCCAATCCACCCTCAACAAATGCAAAAACCTCTTGTAGCTACTCATCCCTATAAGAGACATAAAAAACAAATACAAATAATCCCAAGAAAACTTGTCTAGCCTCCTCTATCTTAGTAGCCTCAAAGATGTATTGTATATGAATGGATGCACTTAGATGATGACAAATGACCTCCAACTCACCTTGTATTTATATCTTTCACAAGGGCTTCAACAAACTATCCTAGTTGTTATACAGGATTTACGATTGCAGACAAAAGTATATCCCCTAGGTCGGTGGCTGACCTAGAAAAACAGAGAGACAAGGAACATAATGTTTTTCCTTAAAGTAAATAGATGATGGAGTGAGTCCTACCTGGAATCCTCTGCACACTTCACTCCTTCTTTAGCTTGGAATTTTCAATCCCAACTTTGATTGCCAAAATTAGAACTTGCATAGTTAGATAACACAAGCCAACAAACTATGAGATCTATGCAATATCATCTAAGTACTTCATTCAATACATCAACATGGTATTGAAATAAGTGAAATAACAACATCAAATATAGGAAAATAATGAATTCTTTTCATTATTATAAATGGAGAGATATTACAACCATAAGTAGTAGTTCATCTTGTAGAAGATCTCCTCCAAGTTGTTGACTTGTCCTTTCCTTGTCACAATATGCACCTCCAATAACCCTAAATGCATGATATTGTGGCGACTCACTACAACAACATAAGGGTAGATTCACTTTCCAAACGCCAACCCCCAACCACATAGAAGGCTAGGAATATATAGAGAAGTATGGTAAGCAAGGAAAATTTTAAGGATGGAAATTTTTCTTGAAGTTTAAAATCATTGGCGAATCTCACTAATCCATAATATGCAAACTATAAAATGTTTATTGATATATTTGTAAAATTATTCAGATTTATAATGATTTTATATATATTCTCTATATAGTGTTGGCGATTTATAAGGTAAAATAATTTTATATTCTAAAATTTTGGTGAATCATCTTTTATAAAAATTGGAAATTGGCGAATCTTTTTTTGTGGAAAAATCATGAAAAAATAGCCCACTGGGTGAATATTAGCCCCTAAATTTTTCCATGATGGTAAGTTGGGAGTTCTTATCTAGTTACCAATATAGGGTAATATATCTCCCTTTGATGTAGGTATAGGATCAAGGAATAAGTGGTGAAAACTCCAATGTAGGGAAGGATACGATCAAAATGTTTTATCCAAGGTAAGTAGTTGAAACAACTTATAGAAACTCCTATAAGGGGAAGCTTCCGGAATCCCAATCATTCTCCCGGATTTTTAGAACCACCGCAAGTGCAAAGGAGAGGAACTTGTTGGTGACCAACATTGGCCACAGTGGAGCAACCTACTGGTGAAGGCACTGTAATAGGCCTACAGGGAGAGTTGGTCCTCAAACTGGCTCAGATGAAGCATTTTAGGGCTCAACATTGGAAAATCAAAGGTACATGCATAGGGCTTTATGCAATAAGGTGGTAAGGGGGAATAGGATGTTAATTGATCCCATTAGGAGGCTCATTGATTGGATGTGACAAAATGGCCTATAACAGAATGCCCTTAAAGCGCAAATTTGGAGATGATGACTGATGACTGAAGTATTTACCTTGTGATAAGTAGGGATCAAGGACGACTGGCAAGCTTCTGTTACAATACATTTACAACATGGCATCTATGTTTTTTGAGGGAGGCATACCCATACTTAGCTCACAAACTAATCATAACATGTACAATGATCAAAAGACTCATCCACAGATGTAACTGGTGGACCCATGACTGGATGACTGTCTATATGATCAAGGCCATCATACATTGTGATCTTTGCACAATCCTAAAATCATCACCCCAATGGCGGAAACTAGATCCAGGGTATTCTATTTCGTTCACACGACCAACTAATGTACGAGTCTAACCACGTGAATCAATGAGATGGAGTCGAACATGGTAGACACCATTTGATTACTAGCCGATGATGTAAGCCATTAACAGGCGCGGGAGAAGCCACCGATGATGTTAATGGCTCTTAAGGTACTACAGTACAATCTATATGGCGTGAATGAATGAGTTGATGTCAAACACCACACAAAATATTTCAATTGAAGGCCATTGACATAAACTTGTTGCTAAGAGTTGTCGAGCGATAAAAAGGGTCTTTTTAACTCCTAATTACCTTCACATTAATTGTCAACCCAGGGACGACTTTTTATTTCAAGAGTGTACTCAGTCTGAGGCAGCTATTTATTCAAGAGTAATGTTATGAAAGATGTAGTACAGTGCTCAAAATACAAAGATAAATGGATGCTTGGCTACAACAAACTACTCTTTAAGGACTAAATCACACATTCAGGAAACTAAGCAATTCATCAGTCAAGGGTTCAGTAGCAATAACTCATCCCTTTGTAAACTGATGGAACTAGAGGAAATCAGAGAACAGATCGTGGATTTGGGAGCCAGACAATAGATGTCAATGCTCACTATAGCCTGAGATTGTTCTTCACACCAAAATAACAAATGACAGGAAATGAAACGGCAGATAAGAAATGGAACAACAATTAAGAAATAGAACATCAAACCTGAAATGGAACAGCAAACAAGAAACTGTAACAACAACTAAGTCTAGCAAGTAGTAACAACTTAATCTATAAGATCAAATGCACTAATCGTGACCTACAGGAATCAAATGGCAATCCTTCACTCTTAACGACGGATTGAACAACACACCAAAATGGAACAGCACTGATTAATGATGAATTATAGAACATCGCTTGAAAACCATATATACAGACGGCACACCTTAATAGTAATCTGATCTAGTTATCAATCTCAGTTAGAAAGAGTACGACTGCATTTCAAAATAAAATAGCATTGTTTATAGATCCAACAATCACAAAGAACATAATTCCTAAGATGAATTCCGTAATGTCAATGAATAAGTGCACAGCACAGCGGCTCTGTAATTAAGCAGCAACAGTATTCTGTAAAGACCGACAGTATTATATCAACACTTAAAATAACAGTGATACGTTGCAAAGTCAATACAATAGTTTTGTCTTAGAAAACGATATCACTTAATAGATCAAATGTAACAGAGCTGTGATGTAAAATAATAAAACATATTAGATTACCGAAATCACACTGATGAGAAAACCACACATAAACCAAAGATATAATATACAGAAGCAGTAGTGTACTCCACCAGAGACTGGGCCCTTAGCCACCAGCAAATGTTGCTGGGTTACTTCAGATGAAAAGAATCAACAGTAACTCCCAAATCAGGTATTAATCATTAAATGGTGAAATCATTACAAAAGCTGAAGCTTTGAGACTTATAGCATGAAACAATCCTTTCTTCCTCCTATCCTATCATGAATTATTAATTCTAAATCTCTAATTCTAAATCTTCAATTCTCCATCCTCC
The DNA here is from genome assembly GCA_000404065.3 of Pinus taeda. NCBI lineage: Eukaryota > Viridiplantae > Streptophyta > Pinopsida > Pinales > Pinaceae > Pinus > Pinus taeda. The sequence continues at coordinate 84,998 of APFE030406254.1, forward strand.
TCTCTGATCTCTGTTTTCATTTAAATAGAGAGAGAGCAGAGAGCAGCTACAAAAGAGATAATCACAACATGATTCTATTACAAAATTGGATTGTTTCCAACCAATTGATCAACAAGAAGATATATTTCCATCCATATCTCAACAAGAGCAAGACGAATTTGGCTTTGCAGCTGAGATTTGGAGGACAGACGCAACAACAAATATGAGAAAATCGTGCTCAAAGAACCCTGTGTTTCTCTCAGTACAAGCCAAATTTGGGCAAACCGTTCTTTACAAAGGTTAGCTGGGTCCGTTCTAGACAAAACCCATGTTCCAGATTTTCTATATTCGTCTTCATTCCCTCAGAATGTCAACTGCAAAACTGTCACTTCTTATTCCAACGAATTTATGAGTTGGCACTTTTAATAGTCAAATCTTCAATCTAGAAATTATGTTATAGGTTAAAAATGGTGAATAATGTTACAACTAATTTATTGAAACTATCATTGATAAAATCATTAATAATCATCAATTTATTAGAAATAAAGGAGAATAAATCATATTCATTCATAAGAGCATAAATCATTATAAAATAGAATTATATGATAAACCGTGATTAATAACATGATAAAGAAAAGTAAAAATAGATGAAATAAATGTTAAAAAGGTGGTCGTATTCACAGCTCAACACACCCCCACACTGAATATATTGCATGTCCTCATGCAACAAAAACTGAATATGTTGCATGTCCTCATGCAACCCAAAGACAAAACCCATGTGTTAACCAAGAAATAAAAAATTTGTTCATCCTAGCTCATGAAATGGATAGAACAAATGAATTTTTCCTTAATTAATGAATATTCAATTTTAGCAATCTTGATGAAAGAATATCAATGAAGTTGCAGCAAAATATGATATAAGTGACAAAAACCTTCATTAACCATTTTCTCAAAAACTACAAACCAGCTTTTGTTGAAATGTTGCAAGTAGATTTGTAATATATGAATGTCTTTATGATCCAAAAATCAGAGCATTTTGATGCACGGATCATGAGATATAAACAAAATGGTTGTAGGTGAGAGTGCATGATTTCAAAAAATTTTATGAACCAATTTATCTTGAAATTATATGGGTTTGTATATTTAATGATACGTCCGTGTTTTCCAGAAATCACAAGAATTGAGTTCATAGTTTTAAAAGTATTATGGAAATCAATTTTTGCACTGTGTAAAAATGAAATTGTATGCCTTAAATGAGAAAGAAAATAGAAAACATCCATTATGTGTAGTAATTCCTCCCCCTCTCTGAAAAATTAGCATGCCCTCATGCGATGCTAGAAAACAAATAGAGGTAGTTGCTACCATCTGTTGAATACTATGCTTGGTGTAAAACAACATGGAATAAGGGAGGTGCTGAGAATGAATAAGAATAACAATGGATGATAAAGAATATGGATGACATGACTCCCCCAAACTGAAAGATAATATGCCGCTAAAAAATGGGAAGTGGTAAAGAAGTGGAATGAAGGATGATAAAGAATGCTCAAAATGGATTTTCATTAAATTCTCCTAAATTCGTAATAAATCAGAAAATTATGTTATTTTACCTCAAGTTTTACCTCCAAAAGAAAAATGTGGAATGACATATATGTAGTGGCAGTTGTTAAAGCTAATGGAGGCAGAGTTGGTGCTGAAAAGTGATGTAAAAGGTAGAATCCAGGTAAGCACATCATGTCTGAAGAATTGTTCACATTCGCGAGTTGCTCAAGCCTCTTCTGTTAAGTGCAATAGTGTGGTCATGCTGCGAATAGAGTTTCCCCCCCATACTTGTTGTTCTCTTGTAAACAAATCAGTATTTTGCATATAATGTTCTTGAATCCATAGTGTTAGTTTTGAATAGCAATAGATTAAGATGCATGTAAAAATTTCAATCAGAAAAACTTTTCTATACATGCAAGACTAATATTTTGTCAAATCAACAAGTTATGGCAGAGTGCAGTAATCATATCGCATGCAATCCCATAATGTATACATTCCCCCCTCCAATTGGAAAAGGGATTCCATGACCATAAAGCCTATGAAAAGTGTTATGTTGATGGCAAGGCAAGGGAATGAATAATATAGCAATGAATGAAGCAGAGTACACATATCAATGATAGGATAGCGAGAGTTATGGTTATCTGAGAGGAATTCGGATTTTCCACAGTGTTCATCTTTATATTGGTCGACGTTTTGAGTCTAGACCCAGACTCATCATCAGGACTGATATACGGAGAAAAGAAAAGAAAAAGGGTTAGTGATAAATATGTAATAGGTTTGTTGTAAAGACAGTTTGGCCGACCAAATGTTTGTTTATTACTATTATTTACCATTATTTATATTATTATTTATATCATTATCTACCATTATTTATCTTATTTATTATTATTTATTATTATTAATCATTATTTATATTATTATTTATATCATAAGTTTGTTATTTTACTCATTAATTAATCTAAAATTGAATTGTGAGAATGGTTTTATGTTATTTGTTTGAAATAATTAATAAGTTATGTTATAATATGTAATCTATTTATAATTCCTTATTATTGTGTAATTAATTTGTAATTAATTCCTAAAAGGTCTATAATATTATTGATATAATAAGTTTATTATATTGTTAATTTATTAATTAAATAGAAATGTGTGATGAGTTATAAGATATTTTATTTAGTTGATTGAATTAATCAATAAGTTCTATTTGAATAAGTACCATTATATTATGTTATTTATTTATAATTTCTAATGTGTTGCGAAATTAATTTTTAGAGGTTTATATTATTATTTATATGCCAAGTTTATTATGTTGTTACTTAATTAAAATTAAATTGAGAAATTGGTTATATGTTATTAATTAATTGATTGCATTAGTTACTGAGTCTTATTATTAATTTATTAATTCTATTGATTTATGAATTATTATATGCTTAAGTTAATTATGTTGCTAATTTATTATGTTTATTCATTGCTTTACATTATTAATTTATTAATCTATTATGTTGCTAATTTATTAAAATCAAATAGAGAGATTAGTTATATGTTATTTTATTAATAGATCAAGTTAGTTACTAAGTTCTATATACTTATATTATATTAGTTATTTTATTATTTATATTATTGTTTACCATTATTTATATTATTATTTATATCATAAGTTTGTTATTTTTACTCATTAATTAATCTAAAATTGAATTGTGAGAATGGTTTTATGTTATATGTTTGAAATAATTAATAAGTTCTGTTATAATATGTAATCTATTTATAATTCCTTATTATTGTGTAATTAATTTGTAATTAATAAAATTGGAAGGAGATTGAGCAAAGCTTTACATAATTTCACATGGATTATGAATGGGATGAAGAGAGTAAATATATTCAAACCAATCTAATAATTCATCTTTCGAAGGTTTATCTTCATTTTTAAATCTCAAGCAATTTAAACAAAATCAAATGGAAAAATCAATAAAAGGTTCATTTTGGAACCTTTGTAAAACTTCAAAATCACTACATACCTGTTCATAGACATATCCATTGAATTAACAAAGAAACATTGTGATTAAGTGATCCTAACTGTGAGTTGAGGCAACTAGAAGTGATTTACACTAGCTTCTGGATTTTTCCAAGAATGGAAGAGTAAAAATCTTGCGTAAAATTCCTTTATCAATATCATGAAAAGTAGGATTTGAAAAATTCTAAATGAATTGTAAAACATGATTAAATGTAGAATTATTTCACTTACTATTAAACTTTACTTGAGACAAGTCTTACCACTTCTGGTGGAGTATTGGCAAAGGCATGCCTAGAAATACAACTCAAAATTGGAAGTTTAAGACGAGCCATTGTAATAAAAATAAAATGTTAAAATACAAATACTCCAATATACAACAAGTATTTAGGCCCTCCTAGTGCCAAAAATGTTAAAGGCTTGAAATTTTCTGCATACAAGAATAAAAGGGAGACCACCTTCTTTGGACCTTAAAGCAGCTTCTTTTCCATTAAAATGGTGGGTCCAACTAGTTAAACTAGGCCCAATTGCCTTCTTTCTATCTCTAATGGCTTAAAATATGGATTTCATCTACCAATAGATAAGAGACATAAGATCAACCCTCTTGCTGCTCATGAAAGAAAGTGCTCCTTAAGCTAATCTAGGGCCGAACTAAGCCACAACTAAAGTTTGCCTCTTTGGGAAGAGGGCTTTTAGAAATATAGAATTAAATTTAAATGCAAAATAATCCTAGAATATAAGTAAAAGGAAATAAATACTAAGCGTATCTCGATTAGGAAGATGTAGATCTAACCCAAGCAAGAGAAAGATATTCAAATGATTGGGATTTATATATGTCTAGCTTATAGTGAATATCAAGCTAAAGAAGTAGTTCAATAAACTAACATTGTGAATACCAAAACACATTCTATTCAGAGATTGCTTAACTGAGATAACCAATGAACACCATTTATGAAGTAGTTTACAAAATGATATTGATTGTTAAATCAATAATTCGAATAATTAAACAATAATATAAGGAAATTGTTCAACCCATAAGAAAATAAAATAAAATAATAACATATAATTGAAGCAAATTACTCATACTGACAATAGTGCACAAATATGAATAAAATGAAATATTTTTTCCATGGTAAAATGAAACGAGTATTTAAAATAATATTATTATAAATACCAATTTATTGAATATGTTTCTCTAGCTTTGGTCTCCAACAGCATTGTACAATGCTTTGAACTTTTTCTTTTTAAAACAAGAACTATAGTAGTGCAAGATCCATCCATCATACATAATTCAAAATGCAAATGAAAAATCCTCAATAATCCTGAGATTTGAGATTTTGTCTCCTCTCACCTACAACTCTAAATCCTCATTACAATAGTGCTTTTAAGAATTGGAGAATCGTAGAGAAGAGAAGCCCCTAAAACACACTACAATCTATTACTTATAATATTTATAGAAAAAATTCTCAATAAGAAAGTTTGTTGGAGGATAAATCTGCTCCGTCAATTTTGATTGGGACAAAATACCATTCTTCTCTTGCTGGATCCTTCTCAGTGATTGAGATCTTCTTCCCTTAATCTCTTTAGTTGTTTCCCTGCAAAAACCAATAAAAAATAAATTAAAATACAAACATAAAATCAAAATACCAAATTTGGAATTAACACATATCTAATCAAATATAATTAAATAAATAATTAAAAAAAAAGCTCTATATTGATGTTGGCTAGGATTGAATTGGTTAGGGAGAATGTAGATCAATGACTCTACACTCAGAAGAAGTTGTGAACAAATGAGAATGTAGAAAATAAAACTCAGAAATTTGATTTTGTTTAAAAATTTGGAGCTTAATATTCTACCTAATTTTATACCCATTAAATTATCAAATATGAATTTGAAGCTGCTTCAAAAATAGTCTCTATGATTTTATCTATCCAATGAGCCATCTTGGGCATCATTTGTCCAAGTAAAACTCAATTTATGAGCCTCTAATGTTTATGAGTCAAAACTCCCATAATTTAGGAAATTATGTTGCGTGGGCTAAAAATTAAATTTTTAAAATTAAATTCTAATCCTAAATTAGATTATAATTATCTTTTAATTATCATAATTATAAAATTTAATTAATTAATAAAAAATTAATTAAAAACAAAATCTAATTAATAAAAAACAAAGATTTAATAATTAATTAACATATAATATATATATTATATTATAATTTAATATTATAATTAAAATAACAATTATTATAATATTAATATAATGTATTTGATCTTATATATAAAAAACCAACTATAAAGAAATTTGAAAAGAAGTGAATAAACTTAACTTTAAAATCCAACGTATAAATTAAATGTATAAGTGCTCATCACGGAGGGATAGTGGAGGGTGAGATCACGGAGGTGAGTGGAGGCAAGGGCTAACGAGCCTACTATCGGGCATTAAATGCCCCGGTTACATGCGCCCTATATAGCGCGATAACACGCACGCGCGCGCGATAACGCAGATGCGCGCCTGGATGGCTGGGTGTTATCACGCTATACAGGGCACATGTAGCCGGGCATTTAATGCCCGATAGCAAGCTTGTTATCCCTTGCCGTGAGTGGAGGGTGAGATCACAGAGGGATAAGGAGATGAGGTGGAGGGTGAGTGTGAAAGGTGTTATAAGGAGTGAAACCAAAATTATATATTAGACGAAAAATAGCCTTTCACATAGTTTTAAATCGAGTGAGTGGAGGGTGAGGTTACAAAGGGATAAGGAGATGAGGAGGAGGGTGAGTGAGGTGAGCGTGACGGGAGTTATAAGGAGTGAAACCAAAATTATTTATTAAACGAAAAATAGCCTATCACATAATTTTAAATCGGTGATCGCATATTTTAATTTTAAATCAGTGATTGCATATTTCATCACATTGCATTTTTTATTTCAGCCTTTTTAAATTGGGTGTTTTTTTGAAGGAAGGAGATGATGCGGAGTGTGGTCTACATGGAATTAAAAATTCTACAAATTGAATTATAATAATTTTGCAATTTTTGGATTTTGGGTTTCGTAATTTGTTTTAAAATAATAAATTGGAGTAAACTACCAATATCTTGAAACATGTTTTCAATTGTTTTATAATTTGGTTGGGTCATTTTGTAGGTCCATTAGTGAAAAATAGAAAAAATTAGTAAAAATGAAGTAATAGTTAATATTTATAGTGAATGACTATTTTAATTGCAAAAAGTTGAAATAATGCACATTTTGTACACTTTTGTTAACCATGATGACAAAAAATGATCAAACTTCAAAGGAGTGACATTTACAAGTCGAATTCAATGAAACAATCAAAATATAAATTCAATGAAAGGCAAAAAAATGTAAAAATGTAAGACAATTAACTTAAATCAATATCATAAAAGATTTTGGCCAAAAACTAGTGGAAAGGGTGCCCATTATTTGAAGTAAATAAGTAAAAAATGGGGGGTGTTGGGTTTTCCCTACAACATAGTCTTCCTTATTTTTGAAGGAAAGATTTAAAATTCTCACAATACTCATTCACCTGCCTTGTCAATATTTCCTTTATTTTTAACAATTGGTAGTGAATCTAGGTTACTCTCGATTAGTTTAATACCTAGAAAAAATATTAGGGACTATAGAAAACCAAGAAGGAGGACTAATCAATAGAGTAGCTTTGCTCAATGTAATGAGCTATATTTTTTGGAAGGCAAGGATGAAAATCTATATTCAATCCCTTGTTGTTGTTATATGGGACATAGTGGAAGATGAATATCAAAAGCCTCCAACTATGATTACTATAGATTAGATTGTTGAATTTACATGCAAGTCTATGGCTATAAATGCCTTACTCATAGGTCTACCTGAATCAGAACTAGTCAAGGTCATGGATAGCACTATTGTAAAAAAAATGGGACAAGATGATCAACTATTATGAAGGAAATAACAAGGTAAAGAAAGACAAAATTAATGGATTTAGAATGCAACTTAAGTCTTTGAATATGCATCATGATGGAGATATTGCTAAATAATTTCTTAGAGTTTGATGAAGTTGCAAATATAGTAAGAGGTCTTGATGAAGATTTAAAAGAGCTAGTAGTAGTCCAAAAGGTGTTGACTTCTCTTCTTGAAATATTTAATCCTAATTTTTCATTCATTGAGAATATGACAAATCTCAATTCTCACACATTGGATCAACTACTTGGCACTCTTACTACCTACAAGATGAGGATTTATAAGGGCAAGTCTGTAGCAAAGGAATCAACCTCCAAGGAATATAAGAAGGCCAAGGAAGAAAATAGTGACTCGTGTTTTGAATTATATGAAGAGGAAGCTAAGTTTGTGAGAAAGATCAAGAGAGTCTCACGGAAGTACAAAGGTAAGCTACCTTTTCAGTTCATTAACTATGGTAAAGTAGGTCACTATGCTTCGAAGTGTCCAAAAAATATGAATAATGAATATGACCCTAGAGAGAATTTTAGAAAAATTAAAAAGGAAAAAGAAAAGTTTAGGAAGATATTTTTCTATATCCAAGACTCCATCTCCTCTAAGAGTGAAGGCAGGTAGTTATCATGATGAGCCTTAGTATTGCAATAATAATGTTACAACAACTGAGGTTATCGACTTAAATTATCAACCTAGGGTTCGTACAAACTTAAGAGTGGTCAACATAGTATGTGAAACAAACACCTCCTCTTCATAGTTAGACTCCCTTTGGTTCAGGTGAAATAAGGCAAGGAAACAAATTCAAATGAGAAATGACATAGGTAAGCATCCAATCCTACACTGAAAAAGGTGAATAACAACAAGCAAACCTATTCTACTTTTTCTAGAAAGTAAATGAAAAAGAAATCTATTCTATTTGAAAATTTGTAAAGAGCAATGAACATCAAGAAAATCTAATTTATCTTTCTGGAAAGGAAATGGAATTGAAGGCAATATATTCTATTTTATGGGAAACGAATTTCCTAGATTAATTTTGCAAAACGGAAAGCATACTTTGTTTAAAGTAAATCGTGAAAATGAAATATAGACTAATTGTAGAAATCATCATTGAAGAAGAAAGAAATGTAAGAGCTAAATGGTGACCTAACCAAGCCTTATCTCAACCAAAGTGGTATCAGAGAATTCATAGGGTATAAATCTACTTCCACCATGGATTTGATGTGAATTTGGGCAAGGAAGATCTCGGAAGCAAATTGCTACAGGATTTCTACAATATTGTTACACGAATGGTATTTCTCAAGTTAACTTGTAGAATTTCTAGGAAAATCACATGTAAATGGGATGGGACATTTTTTATTATTAAGTATGATTCCTTAGGACTCCAATCCATGTGGAATCACTCAAAAATAGCCCTATTAATATTTGCTAAAAAATATAAAAACATTACTACTCTAAAAACTTGAAATTCAAAAATTAGTGAGGTAATTAACGTATCAAATGTCCAAACTGATCAAGTGAAAATGCTAGGTGGAAATTGTGTTATTAAATAGAAAGTTTTTAGGACTAAATATAATTGGAATAAACTCAAAAGATCCTTATTAAGATGTTATAAAAAATAGCAGTTAATGTAACAACCCTGGTCAAAATTCATTGTAAAAGTTAATAAACGCGAAAATAAGACCAAGTGCATTAGACATGTATTCCATGATGAATGGTGGGAAGAAAATCCTAAAGGGTGTCAGTTTAGTTTATTATGGCTAAAGGAAATTGGAAAAGGAAATGGAAAATTCCTTGGAAAAGCAAAGTGAAATTTATTTCCATTTATATATGAAAATAATGGAAATTGGGAGGAAAGGAAGGTGAAAGGTCACATGTTGCATGTGAGGAGGAAAATGAAAGAAAATAATGGAAAATTAAGAAAATAGAGGTCAAATTAATAAAAAGGCTTCTAAGGATCAGTTCATAGATTTTGATTAGTTTAGTTTTGGAGTTCTCTCTCTATTCTCTCTTTCTCCCACTCTCGTACACTTTTAGAGTTTCCTTGGAACACTTCAGCATTGGAACAAGGAAAGCAAAGAAGGAAAATGAAAGGAAGGATCACGCAAGATAGATGAGGATCAAGGAGCTACAATGAGCTTAATTGCAGATATCGATTTGCATGTGTGATTTTATTGCTAGAGTTGGCATGCATGGTTATGCATGTGCGTTCTTGGTTCTTTTGTCGTCATGGGCATGGGTTTTTCCAAGTGTGATAGTGTTCTTCAACCTTACCTTTCCATTTCCGAATAACCATGGTGTGATGGGGTTTTCATGTTTTATGTTGAGATGGATTTCTAGATGGACTCAAAGCCGAGTGCCATGGATATCTGAATGAAATAACAATTAGCCTAGTAACCCCTGAATGGAACTATGGGTTGTGGTAAAGCCATATTTTCTGTTGCCTTAGCGGGGCTAGGAATCCTCTACCAGTGAATGCCGAGATATATGATAAATCCTAGAGGTGGATATCCTTGATCAGACCAAGGAATCCTTGGCAAGTGAATGGAAGTCTATATGGTAAATCCTGAAGGGTGGAGTCTCGTTATGGCCTAGTGATGCACGAATCAGACTGTGGATTATGGTAAATCTTAGAGAATAGGAGACAATAAAATTCCTCACAATGTAAGAATATAAGTAGAGTGGCATCCATGTTTGTTTAAGGCCTATTGATCCAGTGAGGATTATGGTAAAGCCTAGTTCTATTGGCGAGGGTGAGATGGTGTAGCCTCGGGAAGCACTAGTTGATTTTTTGGTTATGAATCCCATATTCATGCTTGGAATATGGCATGGGGGTGATTGGGTGAAAGAAATATGTGGTTCAACCAATCTATGGTCAGGTGGTATGTGGAAGTCCCAAACCTGATTGGCTTATTCATTTATTAATAAGAGTTCCTTATGCTTGGTGTTTCATGTGTAAATGTATTGGTTCATATGTCGTATTCATGCTTTTTGTATCATTATTATTTCAGTTGGTTATATGCTAGTTATGAGCATATTTTATGATAGTGATGATGCATGGCTCTCATCATGTTTTGATTTGTAAATGAATGAAAAATGAATATATGACCTAATAGATGATAATGTGGCTATTATGATAAGGAATCAATACTTCTTAGAGATTTTTAGATAAGTATGAGACCCCTATGCTCAAATCTATCGTTATTACCTATAGAATCCATGTTTATGGAATTCTTGACGAAGTGCATGTCATGGCTAGTAGGGGTCCAGCCAAATATTTCTTCAAGTATTTGCATTTGCATCATTTTTTTTATGTTACTTTTCATTGCTAAACATTTGATGGATTTATAAGCAATGGCCTGAGTCTTGGCCCTAAGATTGTCTCGTAGAATCTGGGGTTATAGGCTTAGAACTAGCTAAAAAGGACCCCACCCTCTTGCATGCCCATGTCATGGGAGCAACCAAGGCTCTAATGCAGTGAAATGCCATTTTTTCTTAGGGGCTAGTCATGTGGATGAGATGGATGGCTCTTGGGGGTCTATTCCAGGTGTAGAAGGTTAGGTTGTCTGTGTTTCATTGGTTCCACTTCCTTATTCGTACATGTGTATTTGAATTAGATTGTAGTATCCTCTTGTCACATGTTGACCCCAACATACCGGTTAGCTTGGGTAAATGTGGGAGGACGTTGTTACAGAGTTGTATCAGAGCATGGTTCAACACTTGGAATGGATGGGAGGAATGTATTTTTCATGCATGCATGCAGGTTGTATCTGTGCTAGTGGTCATTGTTGTAGTTGTGTTGTCATGTAGAGGTTGATGATGTGGATATTGGGATGTTCTTGTCATGAATGCATGTCAGTTGTATTTGCATTTGTTATGCATGTCAATGTCTATATGTTCTTATGCATGCATTGTCATGGATATGGTTATGCATGGATAGTAGGTCATACATGCATTGTCAGGCCATTGTATGTAATTACGTCATCATGATGCTATTGGTATGTTATGATGATAATGTGTTGGTTGAGATAGAGCAGGAGATGCAGATCATCAAATCGAGGTTACATCACTAGACTTCGGGGTAAGACTATGTTGGGCATGCAGGTATGTGGTTAATGGTTGTTATAGGAATTAGGGTTACCTATATACCCATCATTCTATTGTTGTTGTAGTTACATGCATAGTAGATGCTAGTTGATCAGTGTAGTCATATGCAGATGTGTTGGATAGTCATGCATGGCAGTAACATGTTGTTGCTTTATGTTAGTTAACTTGATGATTATGTTATATGTTTTTGATGAGTATCCTACATGTTAAATTGTTGTTCTTACATGTTAGTTAACTTGATGATTAGGGTTATTAAATTTAATATGTTAATTTAATATGTATTGTGTTAACCTGGATTGCCCTATGTGGATGGTTATGGTTATGACATTCAAGTATGAGCCAACCTATTTTAGATATTGTGTTGTACTAATCTAGATTGACTATACATATGTGATTTTTATGCATGAACGATAACTGATTATGAGATTACGATGTGAACATGTTATCTCGTTATTTTTATGGATATCATGACCTTATTAATGTTCGATTTGATGTGTTGTGAAGTTATATCATGTTAAACTAGATTGATTGTAAAGACAAGATAGCCTCCCCTGAGATACATCGAGGTATGAGTTTGATCATGTTGTATATTTGATGGTTGAGTGTTTTATTATGTCATATAGTTGATCTATTTAACATGGTATGTTTACAAGTTTTTTGAATGATTGATTACCTGTATGACATGTGTATGTGTCTATAAGGTTGCATGAAGGAATGATTTTGTTTTGACACGATTGTACTAACACATATGTGTTGAGAAAACTGATATGCGTTTGACTGTAAGTAGATGTTGGTTGTAGTAGTATGAATAATGGTTTTTGGTTTATTATAACATGGTTTTCAATCTTGGTAAAGGTTGATTTTAGATTAATAGATATAATGTCTTGATCTTTGGAACATGCAACTCGAATGTGTGGGTAGCTGTAGGGAAACTTGCTTCTTATTAGCATGACAATGTAATATTTGATTTTTTGATATAACTAATAGTTGGGTGATGTGATAGCACATAATAAAGAATTGATTGCAACAAGGTAAAAAGGTAAAATAAGGGAATTGTGTGAGGATTCCTTTCTCTATGTTTGGAAACTGCAATTCCAAATGAATGAATGCTTGGAATACAGGAAGACTTCTTAGCCTAGATTTTTCTGACATTATGTGGATATATGTTATATTCCTAAACATGTATTTGACATGTATATTAGCTAGTTTCTAGTTATAGTTGGGTTTGTTGAGATAATTGGAATCCCTTGAGCGATGCTATGTATGTGCTCAGCTACAGGTCAACGTTCTTGGCATAAAAAGGTAATATTTTAAAAATAGTATATTGTTATATTTGTTTATACATTGTTAGGTCCCTATAATACTAATGATTCCCCCATTACTATTTTCGTTGTATCACTTATTATTATTGTTGTGCCCATATTTTCCCCATATTGTTATTATTATGCTCCACAGAATACCTCTATTGTTATTTTTGTGTCTTTATATTATTATTGTTAGGTCGGCTTGGTTATATTGTGACCCCTTAGACTCCTATATATAGAAAGGAGGTTTTGTCATTTGAATCATCTAAGAATTGTTCACTTGTGTAATGCAAAGGAGGTTTCCCCCTCAGAGAGGTTGAATTCTAAGGCATTGATCTATATTTTCTCTCTTTTTGTGAGCTGGGTTCATAACATTTGGTATCAGAGTTTTGGATTCTAGGGTTTCGCTGCTCCAAATAGGTCATTGTGGAATTTTCACTATAACTTTGTTTCTGTGACGTTTCATAAGATAAAAAAAACCTATTTGAGACTAAATATCGCTAAACCTTGGGTCCAAATTTCAGATTTTGTCTTGCTAAATTTTCGGAGATATGATTTGAGGAAGTTAGGGTTTTTGCAAGCTCAAGAATTTCATCTAAAACAGGTCATCATGGAATTTTCTCTATCTCTTTTCCTACGAAGTTTCCAAAGCTAAAAATAAACCCATTTGATAAGAAATTGGTCTAAACCTCGAACCCAAATTTTAGATCCTGTCTCACTATAGCTTCAATGATATAATTTGAGGTAGTTGGGTTTTTTGTAGACCCCCGAATTATACTCCAAATAGGTCACCTTGGGAAAATCATTATAACTTTCACTTTGAGCATTAGATGGAATTTTCGTAAAAAGTTACAGAAATAGGATAGATTATAGTTGTTTTGGGTATCATTTTCAGAACCTAAGGTTGAAACATTGACCTGCGGAATGTCGTACAAGTTCTCTCTAATGAACCCGTCTATACTCGGGTCATCGTGGAAGATTTTACATAATTCTTCATTGGAGAATCCAATCTTGATCAGACTTATGGGGTTAGAAAGATTACTCAGAAGGTTATCGTAGGAAGAAATTTGAGACCTGGGAAACACAAAATTACAGAGATACATCAAATTCAATATCGAGATCCTACAAAGTGAAAAAAGGTGTATAGTTTTTTTTTTAATTTTTGCCTAAGCTTGGTTTGAAAAATTAGTTTGAAGGAATTCAAAGGGCATAGTGAAGCGTTATTATCGGTAATTGATGCCTCAAAGAAATAAAATTGAAGCACCTAGTAAGCAACCTGAAATCTCTAGCATGACTCATGAAGAAGAGGAAGACATGCAACATGATATCTCAAAATTACGAGACCAAGTGCAACAAATTTCACTTGCACAAAAAGTAATAAAAAATAAGATGGATGGTTTAAAGAAAGACGTATAAGCTAAGATGGATGGTTTAAAGAAAGACGTGGAAGCTAATATGGATGGTTTAAAGAAAGGTGTAGAAGCTAAGATGATTTATGTGGAAGCTAAGACAGACAACATGGAAGCTAAGATGGATGACGTGGAAGCTATGATGGATGATTTAAAGAAAGGCATGGAAGATTTGAAGATAGATTTGACAAAGTTTCTACAAGAAATGCTTACTAATGGTGAAAGGGTAGTAAAGGAAACTCATGATGAGAACAAAATAAATGTTAATCATGATTTCATAGACTCTAACATTGGATTGAAGAACCACCATGTTCCAAAGATCGATATGAGGAAGTTTGATGGCAAGGATCGCGGAACATGGATACTACAAATGGAGCAATTTTTCGGTCTCCACAATGTGGATAACACACAAAATATATGCATTTCAACTTTATATTTGGAACCAAATCAGTTTGTATGGTATCGATGGCTTTGCTCTAGTAAACAAATTGTCACTTGGGATATTTTTACAAATACAATGATAGCACATTATGAGGATACAAAAAGCAACACTTTTTTTAGCCAAATGATAAATATCAAACAAAACGGTTCAATAATGGAGCACATTGATGACTTACAAAAGTTGAATATAAGGGTAAAATATATTCCAGAGGAGCATAGGATTGATGTTTTCATAGGGACATTAAAATATAACATCCAACATGAGGTTCACCTTTGGGAACCACATTCATTGGAGAAGGCATCCAGGTTGGCAAGAAAAATGGAAAGAAACATTATGGCAACAAGGAAGCCTACCACTCAAAATGATAAAGATGGAAGTGTTGCTTCCCCTAGCCATCCACAACCTACAAGGTTGACACCACAACAATTGGAAGAAAAAAGAGAAAAAGGGCTTTGTTACAATTGTGATAGAAAATACACTAAAGGTCATAAGTGTGCTCAGAAGAAATTATTTTACATAGATTGTGAAGAGGAGGAAGAAAAGGAACAAGAAACATCAGAGGAAGAGGGTATACACCAGGAACAAACCCTAGAAAAAGAAGAAATGAATCTGACCATATCTTGTAATAGATTGGATGGAATCATCACTCCTCAAACTATCAAGATAGAAGGGCATACCAAGAAGAAATAGGTAATAGTGTTGATTGATTCGGGAAGTGCCCATAATTTTATTCATTGCAAGATAGCCAAGGAATTGAATTACTTCATATATCTAGCACCAGAGTGTGAAGTGATGGTTGCAACTGGAGGAACCATAAATTGCTCAGGAGAGTTCCATAATATCAAGCTATCCATGAGAGAATATGTATTGAATAGCCCAATGCTTCCATTCCAATGGCTACAATCCTTGGGTACAATAACTTTTAATTTTCAAGAAATTTTCATGAAATTCTCTTCAGAAGGAAAGGAAGTTGAATTAAGGGGTATCACAGGAAAACCGGGAAAGATAATAAGCTCTAATGGAATGAAAAAGCTTCTTAAGAAAGAACAACGAGGCATAATTGCACAATTATGATCACTAGAGGTTCCCACATCGAAATCATCCATTTCTATAGATCTCCGAAAGGTCTTGGACAATCATTCCAAGGTATTTGAGACTCCCAAAGGCCTCCCATCTATTTGTGATCATGATCATGCTATTAATTTGATTCCAGGAAGTGTTCCTCCAAAAATCAAGCCTTACAGATATCCCTATGTCCAAAAGAGTGAAATTGAACACATGGATGCAGAAATGCTAGAGGCGGGTATAATTCAACCTAGTCAAAGTTCTTCCTTTGCTCCAGTAGTATTGGTTCACAGGAAGGATGGATCATGGCGCATGTGTCCAGATTATAGGGAGCTCAACAAGCTCACTATTAAAGATAAATTTCCCATTCCTATCATTGATGAATTATTGGATGAATTGCATGAATAAATTTACTTCACCAAGTTAGATCTTCATTCATGATATCATCAAATCAGAATGAAGATTGAAGACATTCTGAAAACAACATTTAGAACTCATGAGGGTCATTATGAATTTTTGGTCATCCTTTTAGCCTTACTAATGCACCTTCTACATTTCAAGGTTTAATGAATTCTATTTTCAAACCCTTTCTTAGAAAAGTTGCATTAGTATTTTTTGATTATATACTAATCTACAACATGTCTTGGAAGGATCATGTCCAACATGTTGACATTGTGCTCAAACTATTGGAGGAGAAACAATTATATGGAAAATTCTCCAAATGTTTCTTTGGAGTGTGAGAGGTGGAATATATGGGTCATATTGTATCTCATGAAGGTATTAAGGTAAACCATAGCAAAATTAAAACCATTAAGGAATGGAAAATCCCCACATCCATAAAGCATCTACGAGGATTTCTTGGGTTGACAGGATATTATCACAAGTTTGTTAAGAATTATGGGAGAATAGCGGCACCTCTAACGACATTATTGAAGAAAGATGAATTTTCATGGACTCCAGAAGCAACGAAGGCCTTTGAATATCTTAAAGAGGCAATGTGCCGTGTACTAGTCTTAGCTACACTGAACATCAGAAAAACCTTTATTGTGGAATGTGATGCCTTAGAAAATAACAATGTAAACTTTGAAATGGGAATTGATACTATTACCCGTTTCGTAGAGATAGAAAAAAAATGACCTGATTTTGAAAAGGGGTGATGCATAACACACGTTTTTTTTAGAACATAGTTTTTGGAACTTTCATTTTTTTCATGTATATTACGTTTTAGAATGGTAGTGATTTTCATGCTGATTTAAAAAGTGAGTATTCTGCATCACACCCTTTTTTTAAGAGACCTATTTTTTGACTTTAAATTTTCTAGTGTATGAAATGTAAATAATTATTTTCTAAATTTTATAGTTTTTGAAGTGGTCGTTTTCTTCATATTTTCTTGTTTTCTATTTTAATTTTATTTTTTTTTGTAGTGGGGTTTTTATTGTTTTGCATTTTCAAATTAGAAAGTCGATAGTTTTAGTTTTAGATAATTTACATATTTATACATCCTTAATTAATGTTTCAATCCACATGAAATAATTGTTTCTAAAAAACAATATTTTTTAAAAATGGACATAAAATAACCATTTTTAACATAAATATAACAAAAAAACTACAAATTTTGATAATTTTTTGCTAGAATTTACATGTCAAAATCACAATTTTTATACAAAATTTTTAACTAAAAATGGTTAAATAATAGTTTTTTTTTATGAATTTCGTGTCAAAAAAAAATAATAATCACTTAAAAAAAAAAAATAATTAACTTAAAAATCAATGTGAAAATCACAAATTACAAATATTGAACACATAACAACTTTAATTGATTGATTATTCTTTTCATAAAATGTCAGAGTCAAAACATTGGAAAGCTTGATTTCCAATTATAACTTAAATTTAATCAACAATGTCACGTAACCCAAACTCTTCGTCCTCTAGAGTTTCATCATTGTCTTCTTCCACAATATTTTCTGCTTCCTTTTGCTCATTTTCCTCTTCTAATGGGTCTTTGATGTCTGCTAATCTCGCAATGTATGTCTTTCCAAACATTCCATGTAATGGTGGTTGGGGTTCCTTTGCCTTTTTTGCCACACATGATTCACTAAAGTCCCTTTTTCTTCAACCCAATTTCTTGCATTGCATCTGGAAGAAATTGAAGAGCATTAATTCTTTGCTGAATGAAATTGCATTGTAATGGATCTTTCTCAATTGCAATGCAATTTCTTCCTTTTTGAAGGCATCATCCTAGTGTTGTACCTAATTATCAAGCACAAAAAAAATAATGAAGTAAATTAGTACAATGACATATTAATTAAAAAAAGAACATATTGAAATTCAATTCCATATAACAAAACTTACCTGAGATAGAAAATAAATCCAGAACCCAATCTCCTTCATTTGATTGTCGCAAAGACATGACTAAATCGAGCTCCTAAATAACATTGGGTTACATTGTTTAAGAGCTCAAACAGCTCGATCGAGCCCTTAAAAAGGGCTCAATTGAGCAATCATTTTTTCCACCCAAATGTGCCATCTCTTGCCAAAAAGTGTAACCCAGCTCCATGCTTTCACCCTTATAGATTATGAATTTCTAACAATCTATATCCTAATTATTCTTATTATCCAATATTAAGGTCATAACCAAGCCAGAGACCAAATTGGTGTATGAAACCCCCTTGTTTGTAGGATAAGAGACCCACCTCCACGCAACGATTTGATTATTGTCTACGAAGGCATACCTACTCTAATTCCTTTTGGTTTTTTAACCTATGACCTCTTAGGAGGAAACACATGCTCTTAACCATTAGGCACTTGACCTGAGATGCCTCATGTTTAACTCTAATGTTATAGGAGTATTTTCTCAAGAACTCTATCCAATAATTGGACCTCACACACTCTATTGACCTCTAATTTCAATTCTGTGGCATTTCAAAGTTTACCCTCCAAAACTCATTTAAGGCCATAAATCACACTTAATATTGGTTTACTATATTTGTGAAATTTCTAATTCTTTATAACTAATCATTTAGTTTGGGTTGTTGTTTCTCAAAGGGTATGGCCCAAAGCTTAATTGTGTCCAATTTCACTTCATAATCTAATGATATGTAGGAAAGATCTCTTCCACTTGAATTAATAAGACAATAGAGACCTCACATACTCAAAGCAAACATATTGAAAACCAATTTGATTCAATAGACCTAATCAAAATGAATAAAATCATTTTTCACATAAATGGCTTATTGAGATCAATTTTTCATATTGTACAACTGTACATCGATTTTGAGAACAGGGTGGACCCACCTCATCGACCCACCAATAGTTGGGGGTCCAAGCCCTTATACAAAGTGTTTTACCTCGATCCAGTCTCGATGGCTATATATATACATATGGCCTACCTCCTGCCCCCATCGGGTACTTACACACACCGACCATTCCATTGATATCTAGGTCAAGTTATACATGTACTGGGGTCATTTTAATTACATTGATTAATTTTAAAATGAATATATATCACTTTTCTTATGAACCCAAACGATTATTGATTCAAGGTTATAAGCAACCTGAGTCGAACGGTTTATGTTGAATTAATCCTGGGCCGAACTATTTACGACATTTTGCACTTATTAATTTGGCATTGTATAATTCGAGTGGGTGACTTCATTGGCCCATTTTAAAGGTGAATAAAAAAACAAAAGTTGCATCTTAAATTTGATTCTCCAACTTCAAGAATATACATATATGTGTGTTAAAATGTATTATGTTGAATTAATCCTGGGCCGAAATATTTACGACAATTTGCACTTATTAATTTGGGCATTGTATAATTCGAGCGCACCGGATCCTTTGAAGTTTATCGTTTCCAAGGAACGAGCCGGTGTACGCTCTATGTCGTTAGGAGCAGAGTTGCTCTGGGTTTTCCTTTATCGGTATGGAGAGTGTTGTTGAGTTGAAAATATCATGTTGCAGTGCCTAGAGGGAATCAACAAGTTGATAGATTGTTTTGTATAGTCATTTGATATAAAAGTCTTCAAAAATGTCCAAGGACTGAAAGATCCCGAGACAATAGCAAGTGAAACAGTTTTAAGTGTTAGTGAAGTAGAAGCTCTGTATGAGCTGTTTAAGAAGATTAGCAGTGCTGTGATTGATGATGGTCTGATCAATAAGGAAGAGTTTCAACTAGCCTTATTCAAGACTAACAAGAAGGAGAGCCTTTTTGCAGACAGGGTGTTTGACTTGTTCGATACGAAGCGTAATGCCCTGTTAGGATTTGAAGATTTTGCATGTGCTCTCTCAGTGTTTCATCCAAAGCTCCCATAGACGATAAGATAGAATTTTCCTTCCAACTTTATGACCTAAAGCAGAAAGGCTTTATTGGGAGAAAAGAGGTGAAACAAATGGTCCTAGCTACCCTTGCAGAATCTAGCATGAACCTTTCAGATGATGTAGTTGAAAGTATCATTGATAAGACATTCAAGGAGGCGGATACAAAACATGATGGGAATATCGACAAGGATGAGGCGAGGAATCTCGTTCTGCGACATCCTTCTCTGTTAAAAAACATGACTCTTCCATATCTAAAGGATATCATAACATCGTTCCCAAGCTTTGTGTTTCACTCCCAGGTGGAGGATACATGCTTATACTCCAGTGGTCATCTGGTAGCTGCAAATGCAAAAAAATGTAGCACGCAGTGGTGTGCAGGGGTGTTCATTATCATTGCATATTTATGGCTAAAGGTGCAAGAAAGTTCTGCAAATTCTCAATAATTGTTTTCAGTTCATCCTTACATAAGCAACTTGCAGAAAACACGTTGACTTTACATTTTAGCTTTTTCTTGTCTAAAACAGATTGGATGCCTAGTAAGCACTGTTTGGGGTGATTCTGAGAATCACCGGGTGGTGGGGCGATTCTGAGAATAACCCTGCCATCGCCCCGCCACCGCCCTGCCACCACAACTGGTGGCGGGACAGTGGCGGGGCGATTCTCAGAATTGCCCCAAATGGTCGTAGCGCTACCCTTGCAGAATTTGGCATGAACCTTTCAGATGATGTAGTTGAAAGTATCATTGATAAGACATTCGAGGAGGCGGATACAAAACATGATGGGAAGATCGACAAGGATGAGTGGAGGAGTCTCGTTCTGCGGCATCCTTCTCTGTTAAAAAACATGACTCTTCCATATCTAAAGGATATCACAACATCGTTCCCAAGCTTTGTGTTTCACTCCCAGGTGGAGGATATATGATTATACTCCAGTGATCATCTGGTAGCCGTAAATGCACAAAATTGTAGCATGCAGTGGTGTGCAGGGGTGTTCATTATCATTGCATATTTATGGCTAAAGGTGAAGAAAGTTCTGCAAATTCTCAATAATTGTTCTCAGTTCATCCTTACAGAAGCAACTTGCAGAAAACACATTGACTTTACATTTTAGCTTTTTCTTGTGTAAAACTGATTGGATGCCCAGTAAGCACTGTTTGGGGCGATTCTGAGAATCGCCGGGTGGCGGGGCGATTCTCAGAATCGCCCCAAATGGCTGTAGCTACCCTTGCAGAATCTGGCATGAACCTTTCAGATGATGTAGTTGAAAGTATCATTGATAAGACATTCGAGGAGGCGGATACAAAACATGATGGGAAGATCGACAAGGATGAGTGAAGGAGTCTCGTTCTGCGGCATCCTTCTCTGTTAAAAAACATGACTCTTCCATATCTAAAGGATATCACAACATCGTTCCCAAGCTTTGTGTTTCACTCCCAGGTGGAGGATACATGATCCAGTACGACCAATTACTTTCACCACAACTGCCAATTTCACACTGCTATCGATGACTTCCTCGAAGACGATTGCTCACGTTGAAAGCTCCAATATCTGTGCGAACTCCATCGAATCGCCGGAGATGTGTGTATCAGGCGTGTTGAGAGCGAGTACTTTTACTGTTTGTGTGTGAGAGTGAGAATTATCATAATACCCAGAGGAAAATTGGTGGGGCAATTTTGAGAATCATCGGCTGGCAGGGCGATTCTCAGAATTGCCCATGTGCCCATGCCCGCATGTGAGAGTGAGAATTATCATAATACCTAGAGGAAAATTGGTAAATTGGTGGGGCAATTCTAAGAATCGCCCTGCCACCCGGTGATTCTCAGAATCGCCCCAGCATCAATGAAAATCGCCCCAAACAATAATATGTTAATGGAAATGGTGATGATAGCTCGATTATGAAATTTGAGATGTTGTCTCATAGCTCCTCCCACAAAAAGTTGTTTTCCAACTCCATGCACGCTTTTATCAATTGTTTCTTATAGATTGATGCAAAATAACTTCTTTGCATAGCAATTGACTTGGAGGTCACTCTGTACATTACAATAATGAGACGTAGAATAATATGACACGATGGAAAAGATAATGTCATGCTGTGAGTTTGGATACATATTTGAATTTTATTTGTATATAATTTGGATTGCTAATTTTCACTGTTTTTTTTTTCACATAAAATCTTCAGTACAGTAATTTGAATTTCATTCTAGATGCAAAAATAAACAGTTACTGTTTCGATTCCCCATCAAGTATGACAGGCTTCATACGTTAATTGTAAAATTCTAGATTACATATCACAGATCATTTATAGCCTCACTCATTGATCCCTTTGCATGGAAAACAATAGCAAACACTACACTACAAAATAATGCAGAAACAGAACACATAACAATATAAGTTATTCCCGTCTCACTTTAAGTCCAATGTTATAATCTAAACAACATAATTAGCGCAATCTCCTTGCTTCCCTTTCATATTCTAGCAAAGTAAGGACATCACCCTCTCTGACAGGTCCTTTTACATTCCTCATGATCAGTCGATTCTGATCATCCAAAAATTTTACTTGGACTTGTGTAACTTGACCTCTTGATCCAGTACGACCAATTACTTTCACCACAACTGCCAATTTCACACTGGTATCCATGACTTCCTGATTAGATATGTATCAAACTGAGTGATTAATGCTATATGACAATCAAAATAACTTGAAAGAGGTAGTTCACTAAACTACAATAACAATCTTCAGTAAAAAATGGAAGAAAAAAAAGTTTGATTATATTTGTGTGCTGTAGAAAATAAAGGACTAATGAAGACAACCAAATACATTTCTTGTATTTACGACATAGACATACTTTAGAATCCATGTTAACGTCTTTCTAAATGCATGCATATTTACTCTTACATTTTTTCTAAGAACTGCACTTAAAAGTCTATCTCAACAACTCACTCTACAATGCTTTGTAATGTAATACTTTGTTTGACTAATGGTGTTTGACAAAAGAGACCGGCGTAACATAATACATCTCTCAATAATTGTTCTCAGTTCATCCTTACAGAAGCAACTTACAGAAAACACGTTGACTTTACATTTTAGCTTTTTCTTGTGTAAAACAGATTGGATGCCCAGTAAGAACTATTTGGGGTGATTCTGAGAATCACCTGGTGGTGGGGCGATTCCGAGAATCGCCCCACCACCGCTCCGCCACCGCCCCGCCACCAGTTGAATCGCCCCAAATGGTTGTAGCTACACTTGCAGAATCTGGCATGAACCTTTCAGATGATGTAGTTGAAAGTATCATTGATAAGACATTCGAGGAGGCGGATACAAAACATGATGGGAAGATCGACAAGGATGAGTGAAGGAGTCTCGTTCTATGGCATCCTTCTCTGTTAAAAAACATGACTCTTCCATATCTAAAGGATATCACAACATCGTTCCCAAGCTTTGTGTTTCACTCCCAGGGGGAGGATACATGATCCAGTACGGCCAATTACTTTCACCACAACTGCCAATTTCACACCGCTATCCATGACTTCCTTGAAGACGATTGCTCACGTTGAAAGCTCCGATATCTGTGTGAACTCCACCGAATCACCGGAGATGTGTGTATCGGGCGTGTTGAGAGTGAGTACTTTTACTATTTGTGTGTGAGAGTGAGAATTATCATAATACCCAGAGGAAAATTGGTGGGGCGATTCTTAGAATCGCCCATGTGCCCACGCCCACATGTGAGAGTGAGAATTATCATAATACCCAGAGGAAAATTGGTAAATTGGTGGGGCAATTCTGAGAATCGCCCTGCCACCCGGCGATTCGTAGAATCGCCCCAACATCAATGAAAATCGCCCCAAACAATAATATGTTAAAGGAAATGGTGATGATAGCTGGATTATGAAATTTGAGATGTTGTCTCATAGCTCCTCCCACGAAAAGTTGTTTTCCAACTCCATGCACGCTTTTATCAGTTGTTTCTTATAGATCGATGCAAAATAACTTCTCTGCATAGCAATTGACTTGGAGGTCACTCTATACATTACAATGATGAGACGTAGAATAATATCACACGATGGAAAAGATAATGTCATGCTGCGAGTTTGGATACATATTTGAATTTTATTTGTATATGATTTGGATTGCTAATTTTCACTGTTTTTTTTCACAAAAAATCTTCAGTACAGTAATTTGAATTTCATTCCAGATGCATAAATAAACAGTTACTGTTTCGATTCCCCATCAAGTATGACAGGCTTCATACTTTAATTGTAAAATTCTGGATTACATATCACAGATCATTTATAGCCTCACTCGTTGATCCCTTTGCATCGAAAGCAATAGCAAACACTACACTACAAAATAATGCAGAAACAGAACACATAACAATATAAGTTATTCCCGTCTCACTTTAAGTCCAATGTTATAATCTAAACAACATAATTAGCGCAATCTCCTTGCTTCCCTTTCAGATTCTAGCAAAGTAAGGACATCACCCTCTCTGACAGGTCCTTTTACATTCCTCATGATCTCATCCAAAAATTTTACTCGGACATGTGTAACTTGACCTCTTGATCCAGTATGGCCAATTACTTTCACCACAACTGCCAATTTCACACCGGTATCCATGACTTCCTGCTTACATATGTATCAAACTGAGCGATTAATGCTATATGAAAATAAAGAGGTAGTTCACTAAACTACAATAACAATCTTGACTAAAAAATGGAAGAAAAAAAAATTGATTATATTTGTGTGCTGTAGAAAATAAAGGACTAACGAAAAATGGAAGAAAAAAAAAAGTTTGATTATATTTGCGTGTTGTCGAAAATAAAGGACTAACGAAGACAGCCAAATACATTTCTTGTATTTAGGACATAGACATAGTTTAGAATCCATGTCAACGACTTTCTAAATGCATGCATATTTACTCTTACATTTTTGTAAGAACCGCACTTAAAAAGTCTATCTCAACAACTCACTCTACAATATGTAACCTAATACTTTGTTTGACTAATGGTGTTTGACTAACGAGACCGGCGTAACATAATATACCTCTCAATAATTGTTTTCAGTTCATCCCTACAGAAGCAACTTGCAGAAAACACGTTGACTTTACATTTTAGCATTTTCTTGTGTAAAACAGATTGGATGCCTGTTTGGGGCGATTCTGAGAATCGCCGGGTGGGGGGTTGTGGTGGTGGGGGAGGTTGTGGTGGTGGGGCGATTCTCAGAATCGCCCCAAATGGTCGTAGCTACCCTTGCAGAATCTGGCATGAACCTTTCAGATGATGTAGTTGAAAGTATCATTTGATAGATTTAATTTGTGGGTTTTCCTAATTACTTTAAACCCTAACCAAGATCTACTCCTTTGTAAGAAATTAAAATGAATGCACAGCGGAACTTACTTTCCATCTTCAAAGGCTCCTCGTCTTGACTTGAGTTATTGGCTCTTGAATCCTTCCAAGAGCTTGCAATCCTTTTCTCTGGCTATCCTTGACAGAGTATCTGGTCTTCAATGGAGCAGACAATTTTTCTGAGTGATTGCAAGCCTTGGAGACTCAGCCCTTTTATAGCAGTCCCAATCCTAGGGCAGCCGAAATTTAGCTGTCATAAATCTGGACAGCGGAAATTTAGCTGTTAAGAAATTTATTACTGCTATTATTTCAATCAATTATAATCGGTCCATTAACAATTATAATTGAT
>APFE030406257.1:0-21106 GCA_000404065.3 Pinus taeda
AAAATCGCTTGCTGGAAACGGTGTTTTAGCAAAGCAGTTTGGTGTTGCAGCAACGTAGTTTGGTGTTGTAGCAACGCTGTTAGAATTTCTGATAATTCAAAACAAAACTGATAATTGCGTAGCGGAAAAAATAAAAAAAAACGTTTGCGGAATACGGTGTTACAACAACGCGAAACTGGTGTAACAGTAACACAGTTTCGTCAGTTGCTGTTATTGGTGTTGCAGCAACGTAATTTCGTTAGCTGCCGATCTTGGTGTTGCAGCAATGTGTTTTGACGTCAAGTCACTTTTTGACTTACGGTGTAACAACAACGGGCAACGGTTGACACTTGGTGTAACAGCAACGTGCAACGGTTGACGTCAAGTCACTTTTAGACTTACGGTGTAACAACAACGTGTTTTGACGCTTGGTGTAACAACAACGCAAAACTAACTTGTATTCATAAACAGTAAACAAGCTGATACAAATTCATCTTCCTCTTGACAGAGGGATAACAACAGGAACACTTCAGTTCCAGAAACCAATTTTCACTATCTCAGAAAATTGCAGGTTCAACACTGCTGTGCGTTTACAGAAGAGACTCTCTATTGTTCTTCTAACCTTCTCTTGAAAAACAGAACTGATGTTCATTACATTTATAGGAAAAAACATATATGAGTTTAAACAGTAAAATAATCAAAATATCTTCTAACACTTATCTGCGTATTGAATGCAGCAAGCGGTGATGCCTTTCTCAAGAAAACAAGTCGGCGGTTGTAGGGGAATTCAATTCTGAGAATTTAATGCACATTAATGTGCAAAATATCAGGAGTGACTTTGCAACATCGAACAACCTGAAATATCTACGGAAATCAGATTTCTGTCCAGCTGTTATTGTGTTGCAGTTGGAATTAAATTCCAACAAAAGCTTCCAGTATCCAACCGATTCGGGAATAATATGCAGTTAATATCCAGATTGGGAAGGGGCACGTTTAAACCAGGCTACTATCGTCTTTACTTTGATAGCTACAACATTATTCGACTCATTTACGACAATGGATCAGGATTGAAGGACAACTACGGGCCTTCTGGCAGGCAAAACACATTATTTGTCCAAGCTATGTTGAATGCCTCCAGTAATTTCAGGTCAAACGACGGGTTTAACATTGCGGCGCCAGATTATGGAGAAGGCCCCAAGAGAAGATTAACTCTGGACATTGATGGAAACCTGAGGCTATACAGTTTGGTGGAAGAGAAAGGTACATGCACCATTGTTTGGATGGCGGTCTTTGATCAATGCACAGTTCATGGCTTCTGTGGAATGTACGGTCTATGCATATACACCCCAAAGCCCAGTTGTACATGTCCCCCTGGATTTCACATGAAAGATTCCACTAGTTGGTTCCAAGGTTTCCAGCGGAATCAAGAACTGAATGGGCACAGCGCGTCCAGTACAAAGCTTCTGCATCTTCCACATACAAATTATCGTGACTTCGATCTATCTTGCCTTGTTGAGCATACGCTGGAAGAGTGTAAATTTGTGTGCATGAATGACAGCCGTTGTGAAGGTTTTGTCTACATAATGGATGGCACCAGATTGTGTTTTCCTAAGTATTTAGTGATCAACGGATTCCGATCTCCGGTGAGGTGGGCCACATGTACATCAAAGTTTCCAGCAATGATTCCACTGTTTTTAATATTACGAGTGCGCCTCAGCCTTTGCCATTAAACGGTTCGTCTTCCACATACGAAGGCAAAAGGCATAAGACAAGTAGCCATAATGTCAAATCTACGCTAAGATATTTTCCTATTGCATTTGGTGTTGAAGAGCTGTTTTGTGTAGTACTTGGTTGGTGGTATATGTCCAGAACATAGGGGATCAATAAATCTCATACTATCGGCTCATTAATGAACTGCGGGTGTATATGCTCATCGTTCGATTTTGGTAAAGCCTAAATCTAACTGTGGGCATATACACCTACACCCACCCTTCATTAATAACCCGATAGCATGAGAAATATGGCTCGCCCAGAACATATAGAGATCTTGGCTATGAATGTCTAGCCTACTCAGACATCCCCGAGGGATTCAATAACTTCAGCTTAGCAGAACTGAAGAAAGCGACAGATAACTTCAAGATAAGACTGGGAGAAGGAGGCTTTGGGACGGTGTACAAAGGCGTGCTGACCGACGGTGAGGTTGTAGCGGTGAAGCGACTCGAAGGAGTATCCCAGGTCATGATCAGTTCTGGGCAGAAGTGAGTGTGAGAGGGAGAGCCCATCACATGAACTTAGGTCGTATGTTTGGCTTCTGTGCGGAAGAAAATCACAGGTTGTTAGTTTACGAGTACATTGAAAATGGGTCTCTAGACAAGTATCTGACTGCAGAAAGCCAAGAAGTTGGCAACGACAGAGTTTTGGGTTGGAAAGAAAGATTTGAGATTGCGGTGGGCACAGCCAAGGGGTTAGCCTACCTTCACGAAGAATGTTTGGAATGGATTCTGCACTGTGACATCAAGCCCCAAAACATACTTTTGGACATGAATTTTTGTCCCAAGGTTGCGGACTTTGGCTTGGCGAAGCTGGTAGATAGGGATCACTCATTCGCTTCTCCACCATTAGAGGCACGGGGGCTTACTTAGCACCGGAGTGGGCAATGAATATGCCAATCACATCCAAGGTGGATGCTTATAGCTTTGGGATTGTTTTGTTAGAGATAGTGACCGGAAGAAGCTCGTTATCCAGTTCAACAGGACATCTGATTCAGTGGGCCTCTGCAATCATGAGGGAAGGGAGGGCGATTGAAGAAGTGGTGGATCCGAGATTGCATGGAGATTTTAATTCGTCAGAGGTGAAGAGAATCCTGAAAACAGCGCTGCTCTGCATCGAGCAAGACAAGGATGTTAGACCATCCATGAGTCAGGCTGTCGAAATGCTTTTTCAACTTGAAAGCTTCGTCTACCTACTGGATTTCGAAAGGCGTGGAATCGGCTCCTATACACGCAAGAGGCTTTTATATAGGGACGGGAGACTTTGAAAAGATAGTGGAGGACTTAAAAAGGTAGCCGCGAGACTTTAAAAAGATAGTGGAGGACTTAATGCTGGGCCTCGTAAAGTTTTTGATGAATGGAGCTGCTCGTATCTTCTCAGGCCTGGCAAACTAGTGCACGCAACTTGACCTTTTATCATGGATCTATATTTTTTTCCGGGCTGCTTTTTATTCTTTTCATTTGATTTAAGTTTATTTAATTTTTTGGAAAACTCGTTCAAAATTAAAATATTAATAGTAAAAAAGTATAATAAAAGAATTTTCTGTTTGAGAGTGGGTATCCCTTCTAGTAGGTTACATGAAAGCGAGTTGTGGTTGTCAATATATTCACAGACTGAAAGGCGCAGACACGGCAATACACTGAAGGTGAGCAGCATGCTTTTGATTATTCTGATTAATTGTTTAACACTAATGTCAATTTTGTTCATTAAATTTATCAAAACTATAATTATCAAAACTCCGAATTCAAATTCAAAACTATAATTATCAAAACTATAATTATTCAAACTATAATTATCAAAACTCCGAATTCAAATTCAAAAGCCGTAGACGTTTTGAAAGCTTCGTCTACCTACTGGATTTCGAAAGGCGTGGAATCGGCTCCTATACACGCAAGAGGCTTTTATATAGGGACGGGAGACTTTGAAAAGATAGTGGAGGACTTAAAAAGGTAGCCGCGAGACTTTAAAAAGATAGTGGAGGGAATTTGATGGGTAGTTTTTTATCATTAAATTTTTTTTATATTTTTTTGGGCAATAATTTTTTTTTCTATTAATGTAATAATTATTTAGTTTTCTTATAAATATAAAGTCTTTTCTATTGTAAAATGGATGTTGTAGTTAGCAAAAATAAAATATCTAATTCTTTTTTTTTAACTTGTTTTTTTCCATCCATACAATATAATACAAAATTATGTTGTAAATTTAGCTGAGAGTTAGATCAACTGGCATATCAATTAAGAGCATGATTGTTATATAGTTGGAATTAAGATAGAGTGTTGGAAGGAACTAATTCCAACTTCAGAAAATTCAAAGGATAATTTAATGTAGATTTTAAAATTCATTGACAAAAAAACAAGCTTCTTTAAAAAATCATCTATTCACCATCGAATGAAGGCAAGTGTTCAGAGTTCTGTGTTTATGTGTTCAGCGGTGTGCTCTCTGATTCTTTTGTGACTTACCTTCTTACGCTGTGTGGACCCTCTTTTGTGCGTCTAGAGCTTTCGTTCTGTAAACAAGGTATGCCCTTTTCGAAATCAGAAACTCATGTTTCCTTTTTTTGGATCATGTTATTGTTTGCCGTCTCTGGATCTCCATGGATCTCTTGTTTTGCTGATTGTAAGTTTTATTTCTGCCCATAGAGATCAGATTGTAACCTTCGTTTTTACCAGTCAGATTCCTCTGTTTTGTCTTACAATTTCGCCTTGAAGGCGTCACAGGTATGCATGGTTCCCTTTTTTAGGTGCTTCGATTTTTTACCTTTGTTTCCATTCGGAAACCCTCTCTTTTGATTTCAGCAGCGTGGCCTCCAGCGCACCTGCAAACTCCAGGACGGACGGTTCTGCAAGTTTTCAGTGGATTGCATATTTGGAATACGTTGGCTGGAATCCGTGCAATTTCCTGCGATTCCCGGGTAACAGAGCCGTCGGCAGGACTTGAAACAGCGGCGATCTGTAAGTTCAAATTTTGCCTGTGATAGAACATCTCGTTTTCTCGCATATCCTTTGTATTAACTGGTTGTGGGTCATACCAAAGAGCCTTGCATATGGGATCTGTGTCATTTGGCACACAATTATCTTAATTCTTTTGCTTCATTCAATTAATTTCAGACTTTTTTAATAATGCCATGGAGTATTTATTTATATTGGGTTTTCAGACTTTTTTAATGATCAAGGAATGACATATTGTAATGCGTAGAGGTAAATTAGGCACTGATCCGTTGAGGGCGAGCAAGTTATTGAGACAAATAAAAGTTGTGTAGCAATATTGATCATGGTCATTATAACATTTGGAATTTAGTTAAAAATTACACGTGAAGTTGCAAATTGAAAACTTAATGTTTTTTTTTCAAACACTTTAACTCTGGAATATGCTAAAAGTTTCGATCCTGATTGCCTTTATCCTACAGAATAGAATAATTTGTACATCAAGTCTCTTAGAATAACTATATTTCCTGATTGCCTTTATGCTACAGAATAGAATAATTTGTACATCAAGTCTCTTAGAATATCTATATTTTATTTTATCCTACAGAATAGAAAGAAATATATTTAAATTAATATATTTTTATTTAATTTTTTATAGATAATTTATATTCACATAAGGGTGAATTTATCTAAGTAGTTTATTAAATTGCTATTGATGGATTAAAGTTTGTAAAGAGTTTGGATTATAAATAAATAGATGAGAGTAATTCATGTATATAATTGAAAAGTTGTTATTAATAAAATTTGTAAAAAAAATTTGATCATAAAATAATTCCATAATTTTAATATATGGTTTTTGTTTTTTTATTGTTTCATAATTTTTTTCGTATTTATAAAAGTTATACAAATATTATAATTGTAATGTTCTTTTCAAACTATTAAGATATATTATGTAACGCACTCTGCCCACATCTACCTAAGTAACTGACCAACTGGAGTAAACATGCGACGAGAGGCTCCTATGGTTGGATTTGACCTCCTATGTGACCTCAAGGAAATGGAATCGACGGAAACCTAAAACATAGACCTTCAACATTAGTTACAGGACCCCTAAGAACCATGCCAACACTTAAGGCAGCTTGCCCCTAGGTCCCACTGAAATTTTTTATTAGTTGTCTCCTGGTTGCTCTCAGGATATAGGCATGCCAATGTCCAAGGACTTCTCCACACTCTCACAGGCTTGCTAGCCAACATCCAGAGACCAATTTGTCCAGTTGTGTGCCAGTGTCCCCAAGATTTGAGCCACTTTTTCAGGACGAAAACCCAAGTCGCTGCCTATAATTCAGTGTCAAGTTTAGATCAACAATATAACAAGGAAACAATGATGCAAATGTAAATACTTGAACAATCCCTTAACTAGACCGCTACTAGCATTGACAAAAATTTCATCAAACACATCACCAATATGTAATCTATAGGTGTAAACAACATAATTAAGCATAGGTATCACATACTTATCTCAGAATTGTTAAGGACCAGTGTTCCCTCATATCATTTGCTGCATTATCATCCATTAGGACATAGATACATTGTTCTACCAATTACAAGTAAAAACATGATGAGAGACATACATAGGCTATGTCATCAAACACATATATAACCAACAAAATAGTAGTATAAATACCAATGAAATGACAATCATATGATCCACATATAAACCAGTACAATACTCATAGAAATACAAGTAGAAGTAACCTTTCATTAATGATGCAAAATCCAAACCTGAGATGGGACTTCCACGTTCCACTCGACCATAGAATGGTCATTCACCCCCATGCCATATTCCAAGCATGAATATGGAACTCAAACCAAAAGAACCAACGAGGGCTTACCGAGGCTAAACCACCTCACCCTCATCAATAGAAACCATGCTTTATTGCAATCCATCCCAGATTGCTAGGCCAACATAACAAACATGTCATAATAGCTTTACCATGATCTCCACCCGATCACTAGGCCAAAAAAGCTCTCACACCTGGCCAAACCTATGCCATAATAACAAAAGAACCACATGCAATACCATGCATGAAAAATATAGAAAGGAAAATAGACATGCAAATCGATACTTGAAAGAATCTTGTTGTAGCTGCTTGAACTTTCCTTTCCTTGCTTGATCCTTACTTCCTCTTGACTTCTTTGCGTTTCTTGATCCAATGTCAAAATGCTCCAAGAAAACTCTAAGTGTCCAAGAGTGAGAGAGAGAGAAATCCAAAACTAAATTGACAAAAGGTTACTAACGGATCCTCAGAATCATTTTTATTAATGAGGCCTCTATTTTATTTATTTTCCATTATTTTCCTTCATTTTTGCCTTGACATGCAACTTGTGACCTTTCACCTTACTTTTCTTTTAATTTCCATTATTTTCATAAATAAATGTACCAAAAATGCCATTTTGTCATTCCAAAACCTTAGCCATTGCCTTTTCCAATTTCCTTAGCCGCAATAAACCAATGAACACCCACACTAGGATTTCTTGCCCAACATTCAACTTGGAATAAGTATCCCATCAACCGCGATTATTATTTTGCCTTTATGAAATTTTATTACATGGAATTTTCACCAAGGTTGTTACAGAACTACATACAATGTTGATCACATGCTAAGCCTGTTGTTAAATATAAACTTAGAGACTGCAATGTATGCAATATTGAATATGTGGCAATAAAATAAACGCGTTCATCATGCTCTGTAAGTTGGAGATGAACCAGACTTTCCTACCAAAATTCTTTGAGCGACTCCGTGGTAATGCTTTATAAGGCCGACCTAAAGGATAATGGAATTGTTTACACGGGGATCTTTAGTTCTGATCAGAGATTCATCACCTTTGCAATTTTTAAATGATAATTAATATTTAATATATTATTTATATTATTTTAAATTCATTACTGAATAGTAAATAATATATATAAGTTTTTTAAAATAAATTATTTTAAATATTTATTTAAAAATATTGAATTGTGTATTTTGTAAAAGGATGTGAATTTCTTTATTGAGAAGTTCAATTATGATGATTTGTGTTGAACAACTTTGATGTTTGTAGATGTGTGAATCAAATTTTTATTTTATTTTATTTTGTAGTTGTAAGTGATTTCACTTTTATTAGCATTGGTATTATCTTTTCCATGTTATTATAATTGATTAATCATTTGGTTTGTACATAAAGTTATATAGAGTTTTTATTTGGTATCAGAGAAGGGTTTTTTGGGATAATCATGTCAAATTCTTGTTGAAATTGGAGTGTAGACATCATTTCCAACCAAAATTGTATTGACCACTCTAACTTAATCAAATAATGTTGCACACATAAATACACAATTCTTGTTTCAAGATGAACAAACTATCTTGGACACATAATCTATCGATTGAAGGAATATCTCAAGTACACACTAATTTAAGAAGCTAGCTAGTTGGAGAATAGATCTCTTAAACCAATTAGATCTTACACCCTTAGAAAATATGAACATACTCTCTACATAGAGATGAACTCTACCTAATAATAACTAATAATCCTAACAATCAAATAAGATCACACACATAAAACAAGTAGGAGGTACATGCTCCAACAATCATAACCCCTTGCTCATTCTGGAATTTAAGGGAAGTGATTATCAGTAACGGTGCATCATGACGATGACATTTAAAAAAAAACATATTTATAGGAGATTGTAGAAATAGGTTATGAGGAGCCAACTGATTGGAACACTTTTATAACCAATGATAGAGCGACTAAGATGGAGGTAAAAAAATAAGAATGTTGAAGATTTATTTCATATTCATATAGTTCTAGAGAAGAGCTTATTTCTAAGAATTGCAAGTGCAGAGATAACTTAGGGTGCTCACTCTACAAGAAGCTTACCAGGGCAGTGATCAAGACAAAGTTATCAAAATATGGACAATAAAAATAGAGTTTGAGAATCTAAATATGCAAGAAGTTTAAAATATGATGACTATTGTGTGTGAGTAAAAGATGTATTCAATAAAATGGCTACTTTTGGAGAAAATGTAAACAAAGAGGTTGTGATTTAAAAGGTGTTGAGGTCTCTAACACTAAGGTGGAACCACATTGCTATAATCATTGAAGAAA
This sequence comes from Pinus taeda, assembly GCA_000404065.3. Lineage (NCBI taxonomy): Eukaryota > Viridiplantae > Streptophyta > Pinopsida > Pinales > Pinaceae > Pinus > Pinus taeda. The sequence continues at coordinate 8,820 of APFE030406257.1, forward strand.
GCAAGGATTTGTCTACCCTTTAGTTTGATCTCCTAGTTAGATCTGCTATGTCTCATGAAGAAATATTGAGAGATTCATTTAGAAAAAGTGATGAGAAAGCTTTCTCCTACAAATTGCAAATTACAAAGAATGAATATGCCAACACTAGCACCAAAATAAACCAAACCCAATGTAGAAGTCAAAATTAAAAGTATTCAAGGGGAAGTAGAGGAAGAGGTGGTTCAAGAGGTAGAGGTAGAGGCCAATTTGATAGAAGAAATAGCTTGTGTTATCATTGTAATAGATATGGGAACTTTGAAAGGGATCGTGGATTCAAAGGATGTAATAATAAAAGGGTGTTAATTATGCTCAAGAGGGTGATGATGCCTCTCCAAACTATTTATTTTTATCTTATGAAAAAGTTGAAAATGGTACTAAAGATGTATGATATTTAAATTAGAGGTGTTCTAACCACATATCAAGAAATAAGGATCTTCATTTTACAATGGATGAAAGTTTCAAATCCAAAATCAAGCTTGGTGATGACAAAACATTTGAGGTTGTTGCAAAAGGAGTTGTGGGAATCCATATTAAAGAAGGTACATAAAGTATTAAAGACATTTATTACACTTCACAGTCACATGAATGTCAAATGAAGGCGGTAGTCTTCTAAGGATTTTCTCAACCACCTTTTGATCTGTGACACTCTCCCCATGAGATCTAACCTCATTTACTACCTCAATGACTTGAGTAATAAACTAATCTACTAATTCAACATCTTTCTTTTGTAGATTTTCAAACTTGTTCCTAATGCCTTGATGTAACTTTTCCAATATCTCCTAACCTAGATGGACACTAGTTGCTACGAAAATCTTAAGAAATATGGAGTCTTCAACTCAATTTTGCAAATTCCATAGTGCTCTTGGATCCTTTCTTGTTCTCTCTACTAGTGCATCTCTTTGGGCTCTTGCCATTACTACCAAATATCTAGTTCTTCATATTTGCTGACTACTGCTTCCCAGTAGTCCAAATTCTTCAAAAAAATATTTATCTTTATTTCCCATAGTGGATAGTTGGTACTATTCATTATGGAACCTTTGTGAGTTCTAATGATTGGTGAAAGCCATGATTGACTTCTATAATATCTCTTCCTTACTATAAATTGGAAAGTTTCTCATTGATTTTGAAACCCTTATAAAAGTCTCATTGCTTCACTTTTGGAAAGGAAAAAAAATAATAATCAAAACACAGAATTATAATAACAAAATCACTTTTCACCAATTTTTTAATTTATTTTGGAATAACCATTTTTAGTTTTTTTTAAATACCCATATCTCAAATTTAATGTATATATATATATATATATATATATTTCATTTATTTAAAACTTTAAATAACCTTTTTTAAATATGGAAAATAAATAACTAAATTCATAAACCACTTTTATCTAGTGATTTGTTTTTAATTTTTTGAAAAAATATTTGTAAATCAACACCTTGAAACTTGAAACAATTGACATTTTATTATTAATCAAAAAGATTCACGCTTATTTTTCTTCCCTAAAAAAATATTGGTCCTTCTCAAACTTGAAGCTGATCTCCTCCATCCCTCAACAAATTATGAAGTTCAGCTCAATTTGTTTCTTCCTTATACAATGGAGCTTTGATGTAGATGACATCCCTTCTGGATCATTTTGCGAGGGCAAATAGCGACTCCTGCAAAGAAAAGTAGTTCCTCTTGGCTTATTTATATGAGAGAGTGTCTTCCTTTAGTGGTTGTAGCTTAGGGAAAATTTGCTTCAACATTTTTTTTTTTAATAATATCGACTATTTCCTTAATCACAAGTCTCACATGGCTCCAATGCCCATGGATTCAATAGCAACAGACAGTTCTGGATACTTGCGTTAGCCCTTTGATACAATAACTTGATAAAAAAAAATTCATGCTACAATGTTTTATGAACAAATTTTGGTGGTTGCTTCATTTCTTTTCTTAAGAGTGGTGGGATCAACCTACAACTCTCCCTATGTGTTGGAAACCCATCTAAACTATTTTTCACAAGATTTTACTAGCAGCTAGGGAGATCTATGGTCAAGTTTAGTGAAACTCCATATATATATATTATTAACTTATGGATTGAATTAATGTTATAATAAGATGTTAAATTAAGAGGCACAAATATGAATAAAGATAATGCAAAACACATGGGACATAGTTTGCCTTTCTAGCCATTAAATAGATTTTACAATACATGAGAAATTTTTAGAATTTTCTAGTAACACTATGAGATTCTAGTGATGTTTATAATTAACGAGCTTTAAATATATTAGTTATGTAAAAATGACTTGATTTAACATGTAATTGATTGTTCCACTTTAAAAAACATGCAACTAATTGCTCACTCTAGTTAACAGAGGAGATTACTATACTTTAACAGTTTACTTAATAGATCTTTTGGCATTTTTTTTGGAATTTGGTGATATTTATAATTAAATGACCAATTTAATTAATACATATTTTTGTTTTTTTTTGTTTTTTCGGAATATGGTGATACAATAATGAGATTATGATTTCTTGATATTTAAAATATGGTTTTGAATGCATAAATGGATTGAGTGCCCTAAACAATTTCATAGGCACTTAGACAAATTACACAAATAAGCCTGTATAGTTAGACTACATTGTTTTTAAGCATCTCATGTCTAACTCTTTTACCTTTTGGCTCTTTTTGAACTTGCATTACAAGTATCATAATTCCACCCAAGATTTTGGACATGACATTTTTTTTTTTAATTAAATTGAAAAACAAAAAAAGCATAACTATATTTGATATAAATCTCAACCCTCTATGATTACTTTTAAAAATATTATGTGGTGTTTAAATCTAATGTAGGAGCATTGCCCCCACCCTAAACAAATTCGATCCTAGCAACTTCCACAAGGGAATTGTGGAAGCCATTGAGCAGGACATGAAATTCCTTTCAATTTTTATGTAATTGTAAATGTTTAAAAGCATCTCGAAGGCTATCGTGGCAATATTCCTCACTAGGCAGTAGGGTTTTTTTAGTTGTGTCAGGGGCTACCATCTTTAATGTAATATTACGCCAGAAAGGGCTAGGAAAATTTTGAGTTAGGCTAATGGCCTTAGGCCTAAGAGGCCAAATATGTAATCATTTTATTTCTTCTAATATATACATGTGCACCTATTTGAATGCTTGTGAATTTTATCATGTCCATGGTCTTTTTAGAACCAATAGGGTTGTTATGTTTGCAGGTGGTCGGAATCTCTACTCAACAAGATTTCATCAAAGCAGAGTTAATTCAAGGACCCTTGTAGTCGACCCACGAGCTTCAACACGACAAGTGCACATCGAGACCCCAACTAACTCGACCTCCTACTTGGGGTAGAGCCCAATTAGGCAGTCGAGTCCATCTCTAGTCAAGATCCGCCATAAAGGATTGAAATCTCCAACCCCAACTAACACAATTTTCCCAAATTCTCAAGGGAAATGTTTCTGTGATATTTTGGCATAGTTGATGTGTGGTTTAGGGATCTAATTGTTGCACAAAAGATCATGAGTTGTTGTTGCTGAAATTAAAGAATGCATGGGCCCATAAACCACATGCTCCCAGATTGGAGCCACGAGAGGTTGGAATGAGGAACCCCTGGAATCGACCATTAATCAAGTGGTATTAGAGTGTGAGAAGGAGGTGCAAGAGAACAAGATAATTTCTCAAGAGGTGAGGAAAGGAGAAACTGCCAAGCGAGAAAGGGAAGCTCGAAATGTTCAAGGGGGGGCAAACCAAGATGCCAAAAGCATTAGCCAAAGGAGGAGAGTCGACAATGTCATATCAGTGAAGGATGTATAGTTGCAAATCACTCAAAGATACATGTGGAGATTTAATACCCCAATGGTGAAGATGGATGATACGCAATAATAAGCACAAATGATCAGGAGATCGTGGAAATTTTCAAGTGCGGGAGTTTGATGCAGGAGCATCGACCCCGCCCCAACCAAATTCAATTCCAGCAACTTCCAGAAGGGTGTCGTGGAGGCCATTAAGGATGACATGAAATTCCTTGATTTTTTTATGTAATTGTAAATGTTTAGAAGCCTCTTGAAGGCTATTGTGACAAATTTCCTCCCTAGGAAGTTAGGTTTTTACAAGCTATGTGAGGGGCAGCCATCTTCAATGTAATATTAGACCAGAAAGGGCCATGAAAAATTTGAGTCAGTCTAAGGGCCTCAATTCTGAGAGGCCAAATATGTAATCATTTTCTTTCTTCTAATATATGTCATGTGCGCCATTTAAATGTTTGTGCATTTTATCATGTCCATGATCATTTTAGAAGCCACAAAAGTTGTTGTGTTTGCATATGATCGCAGTCCCTTCTCAACAAGATTTCACCAAGGTTGGTCATAGGTGTGAATGCAGAGTTAACTCAAGGACCATTATAGTCATCATGCGAGTTTCAATACGACAAGTGCACATGGAGACCCCGACTAACTTGACCTCTAACTTGGGGTGAGGCCCAGTCAGGTGGTTGGGCCCATCTCTAATCGAGATTCGCCACAAAGGATTTAAAGATTTGATCCCAACCAATGCAATTTGACCTTACCTATGATGTCAAGGGAATTTTTTTTGTGATATTTTTGCGCAGTCAAAGCATGGTTTGGGGATCCCATTATTGTACAGAAGATCGTGAGTAATTTCTACTGAAATTAGAGAATGCATGGGCCCATAATCCATAGGCTCCTAGATTGGGTCCACCATGGGTTGGAATGAGGGACCCTTGGAATCTATCATTCATCAAAGTCTCTACCATCCATAATTATGGATACTTAAATTAAAATTCTGCAAACCTATTATGAAATAAATGCTTGAAATATTAGAAATTGTAGCAAGAAAAAGGCTCAATTTTGACTTGTGCCTTAGTCAAATTGAGTAATTCAATGTTCCATATCTACAAGATGAGTTGTATAGTAGTTAACTTGTGTTCCATGGCCTTGTCTACTAGTCTACTCAGTAAATTCGAGTTATAAGCTAGAAGTAAAGTTGTGCATATAGTGATTGCTAAGAGTTAGCAATCTAGTTGAGATATTGTTAGTTGAACTCAGTTAACTGAGATCAAGTCATTAGTTGAGTCAGTTGAAGGTCATTTGAGTAGTAGAATTGTTGTTAACTCACTTATCTCTCAATTAACTAGTCAATCAGCTAAAAATAGGCACAATAATGCATGTAATTCGAATTGCCTAGTTGAGGTGGAGAAAAAGTCATGTGTGTATTTATATGTGTATATTATTGAGTGTATAGTGCTTTTGCATAGGTGATCAATTCCCCTTGGATTTTCACAAGTAAATAGGGAATTTCCTTTTTGTTAAGGAGCTTAATTCCTCTAGGATTTTACAAGGAAATAAGAGGTTAGATGAGGCTTGAATTGGCTAAGTGTTGGCCATAGTAGGTCAGGAGGTAGGAGACCAATATTGTACTACAGGGTGTGCTTCAGAGTTGAAGCAAGACATTGTAATTATTTCTCTTTTCATTTGAATTAATGCAAAGCATTGGTGTGGTTTTCCGAGTTAAGTTCCCCTGTAAATCATTATGTTATTGTGGTTTTGATGGTTGCATTCTATTGCATGTGTTTCTAAATTGTGATTTCCATTCCACAGAATAGTAAAATAAGTTTGTAATCTCTTGTCTTCAATTCCAGTGCATCAGTAGTAGTAAATTTCTATTAATATTTACACAAAATTCTATTCCAAAATACACACATATTCATACATGTTATGTTATGTTATCTAAACATTTCAACTATGTCAAATTAGATAAAAATAAAATAAAATAAAGTAAAATAATAAATTAATAATTATAATTATTAATTAACACATTTTAATTGGATCAAATTACATAAATAAAAATAAAAGTAAAATAAAATTAAAAAAATAATATCATGTAATATAAACATTAGCTATTTTGAGACTTACAACCCATGGTATTCTTGTAAACATTTTAAGGTTTCATAATAAAAGCATTTCTATTAAACTCCCTACTTTTCCTTTTCACTATTGTTTATTAGAATAAATAATCTCTTTATTGATGATGATGATGATGATGATGATGATGATGATGATGATGATGATATATATAAGTTACCATAATTTGGGTATTAGTTGTTGTGGGAATGATATATGGTTTTGAAAAGTAGAGAGAGATATGTATCAATAATTACTTCCATGAATGGATTTTTACCACTTGCAAGTGATTTCAAGTCTAATAATTAAATAATTAAATTATTTCTATTAAACTTTTTAGTTGAATTTTTAATTGTTATGTATTATTGGCAAATATAACTGGATTTAATATATACTACATAATCTCTTAATTTGCTTCACTACAACACAAAGGGGGTTTTAAAACAATTTTTGGGTAAATTGTCTTAACTTGAGACAAAAGAAAACTTGTCTATTATCTTTATGCGGGTGTCTCAAATTAAATTGTCTTAAATATTGTCTCTATAAAGACAATATATAACACAAGCATTTTTGTCTCTCCAGAGACAATTTCATTTTTGTCTCTCTAGAGACAATAGTTGGGATTAAAGACATATTGTCTTTAAAGAGACAATGTCTTTGACCCTAACTATTCTCTCTAGAGACAATAAAAATTATATTCAAAGATAATACAACATCACTTTTGTCTCTTTAGAGACAATATCAGATAATGAATCTAGAAAAATATCTCACCATTGAAATAAACCAATATTAAAAGTATTTAATTAAAAATAAACTACAATATTATGTATTAATTCATATTAGGACGCAGTGGAATTGAACCACCAACCTCCTTCTTATAAAGAAGATGCTCTTCCATTAAGCTAGCATCCTCTAAATAATTATGTGAGAGTTATTAAATAGTTAAAATAAAAATACATCCAGATTAAAATCACAACAACTGAAATTATATCAAAATCGCTCTCAAAATAAATTTAATAAAATAACTTTACAAAGTAGTCAAAAATATCAGTAAATTGAAAATAATACTTTTGACTGGAATGGTTGAAAACACAATAGCTAGATTTACATTAAAGTTGGACCAAAAATAATAAAACAACAAAAACCCTTGAAACACAAATATGCCAATAACTTTGAAAATAATATAGGCATGATGATCCTTTATTTTTGGTGGCTCCTTTACACTAATGGTGAAGAAAAACATCATCAACATCTAAAACCTAACTCAAGGTGGAAAAGAATAATACCTGCTCTTAATACTAGGTATTTGGCATCACCAAGCTAATGTTATACTACTTAGTCTTGTGAGGAGTTTCTTGAATCAATTCAGTATTGGGATTTAGTCAAGGTTCATACTGCAAGTAGCTTGATGTCAGTCCAACTAGTTCAGTTGCATCTTCATTTGCATACTATCCATCTAAGGACAAGTCCATCAGTGCTAACACATTCTTCCCTCGTATAAAATATAAGGCCCACAACAACAGTTCCCATATCATAATTTCTGACATAATTTCAAATAACCATGGAGATTGGAATCCATAAGTATCATCAGAGAAACTTCAACCTTTTCTAGACATATATGAAAATGAGGGTAAAAGGTACCCGTTTTTCTATCTGTCCCCAAGTATTTGAGGTGGAAACCAACAAAGGGAAGGAAATGAGTTTCCGTAAACAAGAACATTCAAGATAGATTTTTTAGGAAACTGCAAGAAACAAAGGTAATGCCAGGAAACAATTTTGAAAAATGTGAACAAAAGATCTTTTCATTGAGGTTATTTCCCTTCACCTCCGATAAAATATCTTATTTTTTTTACTTGAGCTTTCATGTTTTAGAGATATTTCTTTTGATCTAGTGAGCTAGGGAAGGATTAGAAAACCCTTTATTTCCTTCTTTCTATTTTTTCAAATAAAACATCTAAGAAATGAATGCAAAAACATTGGAAGCTCCCAAGAAATTGCCAGAAATAGTTGAGGCATTTCCAGCCTTTTGGAAATGATATCTTGTATCTAAAATGATGAGCCTCATTATTGGGTAATTATATGGACCTTAATCCACCTACTAGCTTAGTCAAATCAACTCTTCTCACAATTTATTAGATATTTTGATTGTATTTTGTTTAATGAGATGAGTCAAAGTGAGATATTATGCCTAGTGGGTTAATGTGCATTGATTGCAGGTTTGTGAGAGAAAATCATGGAATTTTGGCTAATTAAGGGCTGAAACTCGAATGAGACAAGGAGGAGAGATTTTAGGAGGAAGAGCCTTCTCATTGACTCCTCCCTCATTTGAATATTCCTCCATCAATCACACTAGCTCGAAGTATAAGCATCCAAGTCATGGAGATCAAAAGGCAGTCGAGCAAGTGACAGTTAAAGAGCTAGTTTATCTCAAGTTTGGGAGCCAAGCCTCCCTAGATTTAAGGAATTCATTGAAAACTTCACTTGTATAAATAAAGAGGCCTAGAGCCTCATTAGGATTCAAATTTTTGCTGTAAAAACACTAGTCATTTTCAACTTCAAGACTTGTGGAAGACATTGTTATGTAATTTTCTATTTTGATAATGAGAATGAGTAATTCCTTGATCCAGCACTGAGTTAACTTAGAGTGATTAAGCTCTTGGGTTAGGGCCCAACCCTAGTAGCAAAGGCTTCTCTTCTTGTATTTGTATGATTAGATTGATTTCATAGATTAATGGTTGAATTGTCTTTAGAATTATTTCATTGCAAGTAGTGTAGATTTGATTAGTTTTCTTATTAGTTTGCTTCCATTTATGCTTTACTTCAATAGTAGCTTATAAGAGATAAATGAACATCAAAAAGTTGTCAGTAGGTGATTTTGGCCTCACTCCTTCCTTCGAGGATCATGGTTTGAGGAAAGAACTCCTATGCAACCCCAAAAAGATAGAATTCTACTTTCTCATGGAATTTAGGGTTTTCTGTACTTAGGCTAACATTTGATCAGTTTGAAATAGTAGGATTTAGTTATCATTTATTTTATCTTCAGTCTTACGTTAGATCTCTTTAATGTTCCATCTTTTTATGCAAGTTTTCCTCATGCATGAAGTAGGCAACTAGCTCATGAAATTATGTTTTCCTTAGATAATTGAAATTCTTCTTGTTTGCATAATTTTTGGGTAAATGTCCATGTATGATGCAGTGCAGGTGTTTTAGAAGTATAGAGAGATTTCATAGTCAACACCCTCATCACAACTTCATCCATCCATGATCATTCCTTTCTTTCACTAAAACCCTCACCAATTTCATCATTTCACAAGGAAACTTGTCCAATCTTGTTGAGCAAATCCAACCATCTCCCAACTTTGGTTTTAAGTTATGAAGTGGTCCTAGGCACTCCCTTGCCTCATTCCATCCACCAACCACCTTCACTAAGCCTTCTATCACCTTCAACACCCATCCTTTTTCTCTCAGTTGTATCCTGTAGAAATACGGGGGATCATGTAGGTTTTCAAGACATCCTGTAGAACGCATTAGGATATCCTATAGGTTGACCTGTAGTGGCCTGTTTTGAGGAAGAATTGAGGAAAATTCCTCAAGGAAGTTACCAAAGTGTCCCTACTTGTCTCCCAAGCCTTTTGACCATTGACCATCATCGCTAAGCGACCTGCCATATCACCAAAAGAGATTAGCTTTCACACTCTCACATAAGAAGAAGGCAAGAAGAAAAACAGATTTATTTTATTCATTTACATGCGCAATAGTAGAAGGTTTGATGGTTTGAATCTGCATGCTTAGGATAGTAGGATTGCATAAATTCTCACCTAACATTCTTTTGAAGCGAGGCCTCTTAGCAGCTAGTTAGAAAATGGTGTGTTTTAGCATTTGATTTCAGTCTTTTTCCTTATTGTAGTAGACGAGCTTTCTTTTAGAGAAGATTTCCCTTTCCCTCATTGGTAATAAAGCTTCCTCTGAATCCATAGAAGTTTGGTTTGGAAAGCCTTAGTGGTCTATCGCTAGCTTATCAGTGACAAAGGGCAGGCCCATCACATTTACTTATGTATACAACACTGTCACCTCCAAGTTTGTACGAACCTCGGGTTCATAAAGGAAAATTGGTAGCCCCAAGAGTTGTAGCATTCTTGTTGCAATACTGACACTCATCACTTTTTGGTGCCGTTGCCAGGGAGGTGTCTGAGTAATATGTGTTAACTGCTTTCTTTCTTCCATTTCTTGTTTTTGATATTCTGTTATTAGCTTCATTTTTGGAAAAGTACTTTAGACGGTTTTCTTTTCCATTCTGTTTTCTTTGCTTTCCTTTCCATTATGAAAGTAAGATTTCATTCAAGCAGTTAGTTTTCATTCAGTCTACAATTTGAATTCTACAATTATTTTCAAATATTGAAGAAAAAAATTACAAAACAAAACAAAAACACTTCTTTTATGCCTCATAGGAATAGGGATAACTCAGGGAAATTTTTGCCAAATACCCCCACTACTTCGAACATCCAACCTTCCCTCTTCTTTGGTGGTTGTGAATTGGAGGAACCCTTCGGTGAACAACCATATACACTTGAAGAACCTACAGAGGGAGAATAAGAAGAAGAACCCATTCCAACTGGCCCAATGGCTGAAAATAGAAATGACAGAGGAAATAGAGAAAGAGTTGTGTAGAAATTCTCACTGTAGATCACTTGATAGTGCAATATACTAAAGAAAAATACTTGATCCACTTCTACAAACAATTATGCGGAAGCTTAATCGAATATGAACAAGATCAATTGAAAACATATAACTGATACGAAGAAATCAATCACGCATAACACATAAGATATAACCAAGGGAAAGCATCAACGTAAAACCCTAACTCTGCATTATCATACAAGTGGAAATATAACCAGTATTACAAAAAGAATCATCTCAAAAGCTATCCTTCTCTCTTTGGAATACCTCTGTTGCTCATAGACAATCAAAGGCCTCTATCTAACCTCTGGTTTTCCCTCCAATCCTCCTATTTTTTGTGCAACTTTGATTGGGGTCTAGTTCAGCTACTTGTGTGAATTTGCCTCTTCACACACTCACTAACCTCTGATCCAACTACTCAATCTTGAAGGAGATAAATCCTCATCATGGATGAGCTCCTTTATAGGAAAAATATTCATCCAACTGATAGTACATTGTCCCTTCTCTGATCTCAACTGGGTCTTTGTCTGAACTGACATGCATGAGTTATTCATGAGAGAATATTCAGTTATCTAAAGTGCAGTAGTTATATGCAAGCATGCATTAACTAACTGAACTCACATTAATTTAAACAAACTGTTTAAAGCAATCTAATTGGACTTGACAAAGTTAACTAAGCCAACTAATTACAACTCAAATTAGAACTCATCCTTATCTCTTTAATGAATGGATAAATTCATCAATTAATGGATAAACTGTTGCATGTCCTCACATAGACTTCATGTTTGATTTTTCACAACTAATTAACTCATGGAGAATTAATTAATTTATTTTCAAATAGCTGTTAAGTTCAAATTCGATTTTCACTTCCTATTTCTAGTCCAGGGAATGAATAGGAATCCATGCTGAACTACTAAAAATAGAATGCTATTTTTAGCACTTCCATTTTTCATTCCCTGTTGCCCAAACTAGAAACATACTCTAATGCTGAAACTCTACTTACTGCTGACAAGTGCTCCCTCTCTGACCTCTGAGATGCTATAACACTCCATGCATCTCACACCGTTGCACACCTTTATGTGCCATCCTGCACTGGTGCAACACTACTATGCCTCTCGCATTGTTGCAGCCCACTAGCTCTACAAAGTCCTCGGACTCCTACATTGTAGCTCTCCATCCGCATCTGTCTCTACCCAATCAGTCAGTCCTGCTACTCCTCATCAAGGCTCCCGTAGCAAAGTCAAATCAAGGAGGTTCGGTACCTCAAGGGTCCTGCCCGCATATCAGCTTCCATGGGACAATCACACCACATCGCCCCACCTCCTACCTGGAGGTATAGCTTCATGTGATCCCTCTGCCCACCTGGCTCGAAATTTCCCCCTACTGGAGGTCTCCACATGAGTAGATGTATCTACTCGATCTCCTCTCAACTTCTCTAGTTGTGGCTGCTCCAGAACCTCCTGAAGTTGCTTCACTAATTGTGGTTCCTCCACAATCGTGTGAGACTTCTTTTGGCGCTACATGTGGAGAGGTAATGTAATATCCCTCTCAACCACCAAGTATCTAACCTTTGCCTTGCTTCTCAAGGATTTGCATGGATCTTGTACCTAAAGTGCATATAGGTTCTTGGCTAGCATGCCAATCTGTTTCATATTT
>APFE030406258.1:5085-65361 GCA_000404065.3 Pinus taeda
GGTTGAAGGTTTCCCTCTTTAAAACAATAGGATCACTTCCTCTAGCAGAAGACTTCAGCTTCTTGCCAGTTTTGGAAGAGTTCCGGGAACTGCACTAAGCGTTCGAGTGTTGGTGGCTATCCTTAAACCACCGCCATTTTTTACCAACATTTCATAAAGCACATTCAGCCTAGTGCTGCCATGCGTTATTGCACACTTTGTATTACAGCTCTTTTCTTGGACTCATACATAACCCTTCGGATTAAGGGGGGAATGTTGGACACCTAATCCTAAAGGGTTAGCGTGGAAGCCGAATGGACAAAGCAGTCCAAGAGACCTTGGGATGTGAATCCCAACGGTCACCAAATGTACTATAAATGTATATCAGATTGTTAATAAAATTGTAATGCATGTTTTATCTTTCCTATTCTTTGTCGCTATCCATGTCTATTTAACAGGTTAAAACCCTTAAAGAGGGAAACAGTCCATTGCCTGAGCCAACGTGGCCACTTCAGGCAATTTATTAATAAAAGAATGAAATTTTACATAAGCTTCTCTCATGAACAGTTAACCTACAAATGACCCTCCATGCTCTTTAAATAGAGATCATGGACCAATCGGTGTTAAGCCACAGATCAAGTGTTGGTAATACCGAGGAGAGAATGAACCGTCGGATCACTACATATCGTGACCGTCGGATTGTAAGTTACAAAAGTACATAGTAAAGAAACACACTTTACCTAACTCTATACTAGACCAAGTTATACTTAACTATTTCCTATGTGTTAGAATATCCTAACACTGAGTCCAGGAAGGCTAGGTCCTAGATTCATATGTGGTTTGATGTATCTTTTGTGAATTTTGTCTCACCAATCTTCAAAATTACTGAATGATAACATAGTGGCAACCATACTAGGGACACAATGAAAATTTATCTGTTCATTTGAATTGAGAGTACCCTATTAAATAGCTTTGTATGATATTATAACTCATAAGATTGGTTTATCTTTTGTTTTTTAATATTCTATTTGTCTGTGTGTTAGATCTGAACACTGGCTCCTAAAATAATCTCTACTAGATCCCAATCCTCCTACCATACTAGATAATCCTGAAAAGATCCTAAGGAAAACACCTAGAACTAAGAGTTAGACAAGAAGTAGATTTCTTCACAGAGCCAACTCACTCCCTGAAGACTTTGTCACCTTCCAAGATATCCAGTTCGATTTACACGTTGAATAAGGCTTATTCAAGAATAAATCAAAGAATTGGAAAGACCATATCATCTTTGATCCATCAATCTTACCTAAGAGCTGAGTAAGAGAACTTTCCTCATAGACTGAATAAGATCTTCAACTCTTACAACATTTTGATACGCTGCAAGATCTAGTGACAGATCTCACCTCTAAAATCGATGATGCTTACCTTTGACAGTCAATAGAATTAAGTGCATATATTCAGTCACCAAGTCCTACTGCCTTCATAATCCCCACCACTTCTTTCATCCTTCAACATAAGGTTGCTTAGATTCCCATACTCTCATTCTCGCCTAACACTAGTCCAACTTCATCAACTGTTCAACCTACTTCACTCACTGTTCAACCTACTTCATCCACTATTCAAATTCCTTCAAGTGGTCCTGCACCACCACCACTAATCATGGCTGCCAGATATGCTCCTTTGGTTCTATCTGCACCATTGGCCAATATGCCACAAGACTATCAATCCAAAATTGTATTGTTTGATGGGACAGGTCCTTTAAAATCCCATCAAGACGTGGACAAAATGAATGACTATTTTGATCTACAAAAGGTAGATTATTATGTTGGCATTATGGCACAGGTTTGGAGCTATGGCACAGGTGTTGTCCTTGATGGCAACCTTCTTTGGCATCAGATCTCAGTTCAGGTACTCAGAAAGTAGAAAAAGACGTATACGCAGGTTCATCTAGACGAAGGCGTGTATACACGTGGGTTATACATTACAAAAGCGCGTATATGTTGGGGATCATTCTTTTGGTCCATGGCAGTTAGATCTTGGAACTTGAACCTATGTTTTGAACCATGGCATCTCGTTAGATGTGTTGATCCCTAGTTTTGGGTTCATGGTATTGAAATGTTATGGTTTTGGACCATGGTATTGGGGAAGGCCTAAGGCTATAAAAGAGGAAGGAGGTCTTGTGACAAATGGCTATCTGAATTAGTATTGAAGATCTGATAAAGTGCTAGAGCTGGTATATTGGGTGGTAGGAGGAACCTTAGCGCAAAAGGAAGGATAAGGTCTATTCATGGGTCATAATATTTAAGCCTAAATGATAGTATCTTTATAAGATTTTGATCTGCTAGATGTGGTGCTTGTTTGATCTATAAGTCTGAAAATCTGGGTTAATTAGTAATTGAATATGTGGAAGAGTGTGTTGTCCTTTATAGATCTGTATGCAGGTTAAGTGAAGCAAAGGCGCGTATACACGCAGTTTAGGAGAAGTGAAGGCGTGTATACGCATGTTGTTCCATATGCAGATGCGTATGCATGCAAGTTACAGACTGTTGAAATAGCGTATATGCTTTAAGTTGTGATCTAGCTGTTTCTGCTTATTGCTGCTGTGTTCTGGGTTCTGTTGTGTGGTTTCTGGTACTGTGTTTTGGGTACAGCTGGTAGAGAAGTATCTACTTGATTTCAGATCTAGTTGGTGAAAAGGAGTTTGGTTGATGAAGAATTTCTTGATGATTGTTTGATGTTCATGGATCCAGTTTGAAAATTGATGAAACGTGGTCCCTGGAAGAAAGAGAAGGTTGTAGCCTTCTGTAGGCCAGCACCTACGTACTAGTATCTTAGCTAGTGCAAGAGCTAAGGGGGTTGTAGCTCCCTTCCAGGAGAAGCTGGAAAATGAGAGAGAGTTGTAGCTCTTTGCAGGTTGTAGCCTGTGTACTGGTAAAGGACTGCACCAGTACATTGTAAACAAAAGTTTCTAATTTAAAGAAAGATAGAGACGAATTACAGCAAGTGGTTTTCACCCACATTGGGTTTCCACCTTATATCTGGTGTTCTTGTGTGTGATTGTCTTTCTGCTCTGTTTTACTATCTCTGGTTACTGGTTATTTGATGCTGCATCTCAGATCAACAAACATCATCTAAAAGTTTAAGCAAATTAAAAGTTTGCTCTGTATACGCAGTTTTACTTCTGAATAGTTGTGTATATACGTGGGTTGAATTAACTGAAGTGGCATATATTAGTTGTTTTTAAAAGGATTATTTGACTTGATAATACTGATTTACCCCCCCCCCCTCTCAGTATTATTTCCAAGAGATTAAAGCATTAAGCTTAGAATGTTTGCTCAAAGTTTAGGAGGAGACGTCAGAAAGTGGCTCAAATCTTTGCTTGCAAATATTATAATTGATCTCCCTGCATTTCACCAAATGTTTCTCAATATATGGGAAGTCAAGAAGAACCCTTTACAAATTCTATCATAATATGAAAATATTAAAAGGGAGGTAGGTGAAAGTGTACAGGATTATTGTGCTAGATTTAACAATACCTATAATGCAATACCTATAAAACTCAAACCACCCCAGGATTTAGCCTTGATAAAGTTCCCAGATGGTTTTGATGAAAATATGTCCTACCAGCTTAGGGAAAGAGATTCTCCAACATTAGAAGAAATGCAAAGAGATGTTGTGAGGGTAGAGGCCAATTTACGAGCTAAAAGAGTTCAGATGAGAACGAAAGACAAGTGACTTTTAAGGAACAACCTTCAACTTCTACTAAAAAGGCCAAAATTGATTCCTTATTAAGGACTATGGAAAGGATGATGGAGAGAATCAGTATAAATGATAAGACTATTCCTAGGGAAAATACACCTGCCCAACGGAATCGAAATCCCAACCCTAGGAGAAACAATCCACAAATCAGACAAAGAGATCAAAGAGGCCCAGATAAACAAATTATGCCACCATTTCAAGAAAATTATACCGATTATACAAGTGTGGTTGAAGAAGTGGAGGAGAATCAAATAAATTTAATGGGAACTAATGAAGATGATTCTATTTTTCTTACACAAGAAGAATAGGAATTGATTTTTTTAACTCAAATAGAACTGGAATATGAAGAATCTGACAATTATAAACATGGTTTTGAAAATGATATACTAGAAGTCCACAAAAAATATAATCTCAGGAGCAAGAAAAACAATGATAGCTCAAAAAGAAAAGATCTGAATAATTCTTCTAATAAAACTTTAGAATCTGATCCTAAGAAAACAACTGAAAGCTCAAAGAGAAATGACAACCACTAAGAAAAGAGAAATATAGAAAATGTTATCAAGAAAACAATTGATGTCTCAAGAAAATCTGTTGAAACTAAAATACCTACTACAAGTAAACAAGTTGAACTTGTAACAAAGACCATAGCTGACAAAACAAATTTCTCAAACTTGGTAAAAAGTCAAGGACTCTTCAGTATTGAGAATTAAATTGCAAAACTCAAGATCTCTATCCCCCTTACTGAATTGATAAACAAGAATATCTATAGGTCTCAAGTCTTGAAAGCACTCAATGTAGGAGAGAACATAGTTACAATGAATTTAAATGATGACCAACTTGAACTCTTGTTTGGACTAGAAGTGAATGACAAGCCTCAAGAAAGGGGTGTTCCTCCATTTTATGTAAGTCTTAATATTCATGATAAGATCCTTCACAATGCCATGTTGGATTCAGGTGCATCACATAATCTCATGCCAAAGGCTGTTATGGAAAAACTTGGACTGGAAGTAACTAGACCATACAAAGATATCTATTCTTTTGATTCCAACAAGGTTAGATGTCTAGGTCTAATTAAGGACCTTTTTGTCACACTAGTTGAGATACTAGCCAAAAGTTTAGTGATGGATATTGTAGTAGCATATATTCCTCCTAAGTATGGTATGTTATTATCAAGGTCTTGGGAGGCTAAATTGCAGGGAACACTTCAAATGGATATGACATATGCCCCAATACTAGTATTTGGTCAATCAAGGAGACTATATAGAGAAACACTAATGAAGTACATGGTGAGTAGTTAAGAAAGACCAGGCAATTATCCCCTCTACTCAGTTCACACTAGTCTTGATTCCTTTATTTTGTATAATGACAATGATGGAGACATACATACACAGGTAAAATAAGTAGAAAATGAATTCAATAAAAACATGATACTCAAGTGCCAATTATGCAGCAAAACCCTAAAACATAACCTCTTTGGAATATGACTTTTGATGGCTCATTTGGTAAAGGAGGATCAAGGGTAGGAAAATGGTTATATAATCCAACAACTAGTCGGGCTCAAGGTTACTCTTACAAACTGTATTTTCTATGTACAAATAATATAGCAAAATATGAGGCATTATTTTTAGGATTGAAGTTGCTTAAAAATATAGGTGCTAAAAGGATTTTTGTCTAGGGAGACTCTGAGCTTATCATTAGAAAAATTAAAGGACAATACTCTGCTAAACACCCTAGATTGAGAGAATATCGAAATACTATAATTGATTTCCTCAAAACATTTGAAGAGTATGATCTTGCTATTATCCTTAAGCTCCAGAATGCTCTGGCTAATGGACTAGCTTTTTTAGCCAACACCTACAAATTACCTCATCCAAACAAACAATACACAATTGAAGTAAAACATTGTCCATTAGTGTTTGATAACATGAGATACTGGCAAGTTTTTGGGAATGAAAAACAAATTGAAAGCCTTTTGCAATCAAAAGAGGAATTTGAAGACTGCAACATAGATTTAGAAAGTGAAATAGACAGTCACACTGCTGTACATAGTGATTTGGAGCAAATTGCTACTAATTTAAATTAAACTATTATTTATGAGGAGAAATTTCCTGTAAATAAAATTGCACAAAAAATTAAAATACATAAAGATCGAGAAAAAGAAGAATTCAAAGTATTGCAGCTCAAAGATAATGTTATACCTAAAGGATTTTCTCCTTTAGAGGAACTATTTTACTTTAATGATGTTGCTAGAAAACCAAAAATGGAACCAACATGAACAAACATAGAGGAATGCAACATAGGTAGTGAACAGAACCCCAAAATCTAGAAAAAGAAGAATTCAAAGTATTGTAGCTCAAATATAATGTTTTTCCTAGAGGACTTGCTCCTTTAGAGGAACTATTTAATTTTAATGATGTTGCTATAAAACCAAAAATGGAACCAACAGGAGCAAACATAGAGGAATGCAACATAGGTAGTGAACAGAACCCCACAATCATAAAATTGTCAAAATCGCTACCTCTCATGACCAAAAGAAAATAAATAGCTCTATTCAAAGAATTCATAAATGTATTTGCATTGAGTTATGAAGATTTAAAAACCTATGATACTAGCATTATACAACACAAGATTCCAATCAAAGAAGATCAGAAGCCTCTCAAAAAAAAATTACATAAGATAAACCCTGTTCTAATGCTTCTGGTAGAAAAAGAAATAAAAAAGATGTATGAAGCTAAGATCATAGTCCCAATTAGATATTCTAAGTGGGTATCCCACATTTTGCTTACCAGAAAGAAAAGTGGTGAAATAAGGCTATGCATTGAATTTAGAAATTTAAACAAGATTTCTCTTAAGGACAATTATCACTTACCGAAAATGGATCACATATTGCAAAAGGGTAGTATTTTCTAGTAGGATTTCCTTGTTAGATGGTTTCTCAACATACAATCAAGTTTTAGTACATCATGATGATTAAGATAAAATTGCTTTCACTACCCCTTGAGGAACTTTCACGTATGTTAAAATGCCTTTTGGATTAATGAATGCAGATGCTACTTTTCAGAGAGCAATGGACATTGTTTTTCAGAAGAGATTGCGTATTTCATTGTGATTTATCTTGATGACATCACAATTTTTTCAACAATTGATGAAGAACACTTAGCACATCTAAGAAAAGTATTTGAAAAGTGCAGAAAGTTTGGTATTTCACTCAATCCTAAGAAATCATTGTTTGGTCTTGAAGAAAGAAAGCTTTTAGGCCATATAATATCTGAATATGGAATCAGGATTGACCCCAGTAGGATTGAAGGCATCCTTAAAATCAGTCATCCAAGAAACATGAAATAACTTCAGCCTTTTATTGGAAAAATATTTTTTTTAAGAAGATTCATACCAAATCTAGTTGAATTAGTAAGGAATATAACAAACATGCTAAAAAAGAACATCAAAATCAAATGGAATGTGGAAGCCAAGCAATCTTTTGACCTAGTCAAACGTGCATTAACACAAGCTCCAGTTTTAATTAGTCCAGATTTCACTAAGGATTTCATAATATTTTCTTTTGCATCTAAACATACTATTGTTGTTGTGTTATTGCAGAAAAACAATGATGGACATGAACAACCAATAACATTCTTTAGAAAATCTCTGAGAGATGCTTCTTTGAAGTACAATATCATGGAAAAACAAGCATTTGCTTTAGTTAAAGCAATCAAAGACTTCAGGGTTTATGTTTTACATTCTCATATCATTGCTTATGTTTCCAATGTAGTGGTCAAAGATATTCTTACTCAAAATGGACTAGATGGGAAGAGAGGAAAATGGATAGTTGTGATATTGGAATATGATATAGAAATCAAGCCCACCAAGTTGATCAAAGGACAAGGATTAGCGAAATTGATGGCCGAATCAAATTTCAATGCTTCAGACATCAACATGGTGTTTTCTTTGGATGAACTTGAGGAACTGGCAACTCCACCAACAGATGAGGCATATTTAAATTCTCCCTGGTATGCAAACCTATTATATGTTCTTTTCAATTTAAATGCTCCTCTTGGATTATTAAAAACCAAAGCTAGATTTCCCAAATTAAAAGCTGTCAAATTTTGTATTGTTGATGGTATATTGTATTGGAAAGATGTTGGAGATATTTTACTCAAACGTTTGTTGAAGTATGATGCTGACAAAGTTATGCAGGAATTCCATGAAGGTCACTGTGGAGGCCATCTTTATTGGAAGACAACTACTAATAAAATCCTTAGAGCTAGTTATTATTGGCCTACATTACTCCTAGATATCCATAAGATGGTAATTGCTTGCCAAAAGTGCCAACTCTTTGAAGGAAAGATAAAATTACTACCTCTACCCTTGAAACCCATCTCTTTTGAAATCCCTTTCCAATAGTGGGGATTGGATTTCATTGGCAAAATTCATCCTTCATCCTCTGCCCAGCATAAATGGATCCTAACTACCATAGGTTACTTCACCAAATGGATAGAAGCCACTCCTTCAAGAGTTACTATTGATTTTGTCATAATAAAGTTCCTTGAAACTAATATCTTTTCTATATTTGCATGTCCTAGGAAACTAATCATTGATAATGCTAAAACTTTCAAGTCAACAAATATGGCGGATTTTTGTTAGAAATATCATATCTCTTTGGGACATTCAACAACTTATTACCCTCAAGGTAATGGGTTAGCTAAATCTTCCAATAAAAGTTTGGTAAACATTATTAAGAAGATATTGGAGGACAATAGGAAGTCATGGCACAACAAATTGATCTATGCATTATGGGTTGACAGATTGACTACAAAGAAATCAATTGGCATGTCCCCATTTCCATTGGTTTATGGTATAGATGCAGTATTTACTTCTTCCCTAGGAGTACCAGTTATGAAGATCATCTAGGAGATACAAAGTGAGCCTAATGATATAAAAAGGAGGATATATCAGAATATTCAATTGTAGCAATCCAGAGAAGTATATAATAGAACTCAAGTTGTCTAAGAAAATATCAAGAATTTTTTTGAAAAAAGAACCAAGGTTGATGATCCAAATCACTATGTACAGTAGTGTGACTGTCACACCCTCGTGAGTTGACACCCCCCCCCTCTCATACCACCTACCACTCCCCAAGCCCCGTTAAAAGTTGTATTCGGTATCAACCAAACAACTCACCTATTCGACCGTTGGACAACCACCACCTCACAGTGCCAAGCTGTCCCAACCACCCAATCACTTCCATTCCCGTCGTTGGGTAATAAATGGGTTGGGCCTTTAGCCAATAGACCCGCAGCAAATCAGGCCAATCGAACGACATGATTACAAATCATAAAACCACTAGTTTACGCCGATTTTGAATTTTAATTGTTATTGTGCACTTGCAGGCATTTTTTCACTCCATTCAGTCATTACCAAGAATGCACAATGAAGCCAAAGAATAGTAATATAGTAAAGGACTACTCATTTTCTTGCAGTGATCATCATTTCCCACTCTTGAATCCCATTTATATTTAAATCCCTATTCTTTCTCCTCACTAAAATCCCACATCTTTTATCACTTTCTGTTATAGATTTAGCATAGGACAATTTTTACAGGAAACCTACAGAGAAAGCAGAATAGCAATGGCACCAAAGAAGAAAGAACTAGAAGTATTCAACCCAATGGTGCACCCACCACTGGATTTAGATCATTCATTACTGGTTGACAGGGATTACAAGACCCATGAAGCCCTCTCAGAATTTGATCTCTTTAATATAGATTGTTGGTGGGAGGACAAATTTATGGAGTAAATGGATGACATAGGCCTTTAGGAAACCTACCCACCTTTCTATATCTTTCCTAAAACATATAGTTGCCCAAAATTGATCAAGAAGTGTCATTCATGTTACAATCCACAACAAAGAGCAGTGACAGCCCCAACAGGACATATTTTATTCAAAATTTATGCTCAATCCATTATACAGATGATGCAAGCCCCAGTTATTGAAGGAGTTGTTCCTTTTTCACATGAAGTTTTGACTGAAATGTACCAAAATATTTATTACTCCAAGAGAGCTAAGACATTACAAATTTTCATGACTCAGAACACACCTCTGCCAAGCAAAAAACCTCCTTATTCCTCCTTTGTTTTCCCTGATAGTACCAGAAATATTGCCACAGTTCTTTCCTATTTACTTGACTATTATTCTTACTAATGGATTGATGAAGCTATTATAACTTTCCTATCTATCCTCTCAACTGAATCCAAGCCTTATGTCCTTTTCACCTTCATCCAGTTCTAGCAGATGCAATCCATGAACAACTGGTCAATTTCTTCACAGATGAATTTTTTCATTACTCCTCAGTGTTGGTTTACATGTTTTTGTATTTTTAGGTAGACAGGTTCCAGTTTTGATTAACCAAAATGAATGAGGAAGGTGAACCTCAATGAGTAATATTTTGGACAACATTGGTAATGAAAGATCAAAAGGACTTTAGTTACAAGAAATTTGTGGAAATGTTTGTCCACCCAACAATGAGCCTCCTTAGTGGGACAATAGAACTAAGGTTAAATGAAGATATAAAGAGAATTATGCAACTGTCTGATCAAAACAGAACTGGTGATTGGTACTTATACCAAAACTACACTAAAATTAGAGTGTATGGCTGTGAGTTAGCCCCCTACAAGCTACAAAAGTTCCTCCCCATGAGTATCTTTGCATTGGAGTACATTAGACAGATGATTAGTGCAAATGAGATGCATTTTGTATCAACCAAGAAGAAATCCCAATTCAGGACCAAGTCCCAAATTGGTCCCTTCATTTGCAACAACAGAGCTACAATAGAGGAGGCAGACAAAATATTAAGAGAGATGAATTTTACCCATCGTTTCACATGGTCTTATGACCCATGGGGCATTATTTCTAAGAAGAGGGTGGAAAACAAGTCCACTACCTACATCCACACTCTAAGGCCTGAAATCGAGAAATATATGAATCAAATACACTAGATTCCAAATACATTACATGAAGTCAAGGAGCA
Source organism: Pinus taeda (assembly GCA_000404065.3). Taxonomy (NCBI): domain Eukaryota; kingdom Viridiplantae; phylum Streptophyta; class Pinopsida; order Pinales; family Pinaceae; genus Pinus; species Pinus taeda. The sequence goes on from APFE030406258.1 coordinate 15,845, forward strand.
AGTAATTTACTATTCCAGTGCACAAACTCCACGACAATAGGATAAACAAATTACCAAAGAAAGGTATGAAAAGGGGAAAGAACAAGAGAAAGGAATAATAAGGAAGAGATCTAGAGAACATCAATCACTAGGAACTGATATTTCCATGAAAGAATTTAGGTTGAAGTACAAGAAGAAAGCTAGAAAACACATGGACATAGATAAAGGGTCACCACAGTAGGCAGTGATCAACATAGTTGATATTCCGAGTTCCTCCCCAGCTGGAGCACAATCATTTCCTCCTACTCCAATTTTAGAAAGACAACAATCTCTTCAAGAGTCCTCATTTCCAAAGGTGATTGAAGAGAAAGAAGAGAAAATTTTTGATACCTTCAAAGAAATAAAAATTAGAAATGAAATACTAAAGAAGAGCACCTATGCTCAGTTTTGGAAGCAGAGTGCAACTTCACAAGGCATACTTCTCTCTACCTTTGACTCAGAGAAGGGAAAAATGCATATGGCATTTTCGGAGGCACAAACATCAGAGCCCAAAACTCTAGTGGACCATAAGAAGACTTCCTTTGAGTTTGATGTCAAAAATGTCCATCGAATAGATCATCTGGAGATGCACAAGCAAACAAGGGAAATGATTTCATCTACTTTAACTAGCATTTCCATGAATTTATTCGAAATGTAGGTGGCCCTCTCAAACACTTAGTCTCAGTTGAAGATGAAGAGAATTTCATAATTATCAAAGGACACCAGGATTAAGTCTTTGGAATAGTTAGTACTAAAAATTGGATATGATCCCTCAGATACAAAATCAGCTGAAAATGTAATAAATAAGAAAGAGTTAGACACTGCAGCTTTGAAGAAGCAGCTCAAGTTGCCTACTACACATGTCCCACTAACCAAGGAAATAGAGGAAACAATGAGCATAAAGGGTAACATGATGAAACTAATAGTGGAGTAGTCCATCCAAATAAAATAGATGGAGACAGAAATGGAAAAGATGGTGCAGGAGAAATAAAAAGTAGCACAGATGGCTAGCACAATAGTGGATACCCTTCCTTTAATAGACCTACCCATAACTACTCTAGTAGGTGCAGTGATAGGAGTAGGAAGTAGTGTAGAACACTTGGCAAGATCTATGGAAGGAATGAATCTACAGAATGAAGAAATCAAGAGGTTGGAATCCCAAGTTAGTGTGCTACAAGATCATATTAAAAGAGCTTAAAACAATCACTTGGTAGAGATGTAGAGAGCAAAGGCATTGATAGAGAAGCTTTGAAAGTCAGAAAAATAATCCTCCATTGGAAATACTATAGGGAGGGTTAAGGAGATCATTTGACACAAAGTGATAGATCGTCCGAATGAAATTTTGCCTGGCATCCAAATTATTTGTGAGCAGAAAGAGTTACTAGAGAAAGCCAAAGAAGCCATTTTAGCCATCAATATAGAGTTGGGAGATATGAAAACAACAACATATAGAATTATCAAGTTTTCGAATGCAAGAAATAAATATGAGCTGGAAGAATTGGGAGCAGCATATAGGAAAGAGACCATACTACAAGTCAAAAAGGTGCTGACAAAGAAGAGTTTAAATGTGCAGCTTCAAGAAAAATGCCAAGTTCTAGAGATGACAATCAACAAGTTTTTCAACAGAATGCAGTGCCTACATAAAAAAAGCCTTCCCTCTCTGTTTGTTATAAATGACAAAGTCATCAACAAAGGGGATTATGTCAATAAATTACAGGGCATAGCCACAGATGTTGCAAATCTATCCAACATCAAAGGCAACATAACAGGAAAGGCTTTACTAGAAGCAATCAACATCAAATTTACATTTAAGACAGTTGAAGCATGTGTTTTCGGTCAAGCCATCATTTTCCAAATACACTAATTTTGATGAGGTTTATTGAAGATTAACCAAGATCAAGATCCCAGAAGGGGAAGTGTGGAGTGACTTATGTGACTACCAGGAAGAAAAAGACAAGGATGACTAGAATGACCGTACATGCATGAGTCAACACCAGCCACATTAGTAGAACCACTCCAATCAAATTGATACTTCAGGTAACAACATCCCAGAAAAGAGGGACACATATCCCAGTTTTCTCATTGTGGCCACTCCTTGGCTACATCAGTCAATTTTTCCTTCATTGTAATAAATAATAGATTGCCAAGTGTACAAGGAAAATCATTGTAGATTTTGTTTAAATACTCCATGCATTGGGAGTATTAGGGGTTGGACCCTAGTCATTGGAACAATTTTTCTATTTGGAGCATTGTAATTTTGAGTTGGAGCACCAACAAAAAGGAGAGTTTATAGGATACTTGATTTTTTTTGACCTAGTGATGTTTTTATTTCTATGTTTAATGTATTTCTATTTATCCATCCATGCATCTTCCATTCTTATTATGAATTAGAAATTATAGTTTAAGATATGTTGTTGGAGCACCTTAATGCTATCTATGTTTACAATTTATATGTTTTCCTCTGAAGTATGATTAAAAAATACTTGAATGCTTTTTAATCCTAACTGATATCATTTTTCTTTCATTCCATTTATTACAAGATCTAGTAGGAACAATTAGCTTGCTCTACAAACACTCTGTAAGATTGATACTACCACCCAGTCCATGACTCCATACCCCAATAGAAAATATTAAAAATTGATCTCTCTCCAACCAAATGAACAAACAAACAAAATATTTTTTACTCTCAATGTCTAGCCTAAAATAGTATAGCACTAAAAACAAAGTTAAATCATAATCACATAGAGAGAGCCCACTCTGAGTCTAGGAAGGCTAGGTCGTAGACTCATAAGTGGTTTGATGTATCTTTTGTGACTTTTGTCTTGCTAATATTCATAATCACAGAACGATAACAAAATGCATATTTATATTCCAATCATATTTTTAATGCAACAAGGATTATTGTTGCGGCTTTCATAGATTGTATCAATGCATTTTGAACAATGTCTGTTTGGTTAGGAACATTGATAATTGATTTTTTTAAACCCATTTGTGATCATATATGGCCTCATTGTTTAATTTTTGCAAATTCAATTCTTAACTCTATAAAGTGTTCTTCAATTTTTAATAGTGTGGTTACAACTGACAATGAGTTGTTTCATCTAATCCTCTCAAGAACAACAAATTTTGGCAATTTTCCATTTTGACATGCTCTTTTGCAAACTTTGCATATTATTCTTGTACAAATATTTCTATGGTTGTTAGATAAATTTACATATATTTGTTCCAAGTGTTGTCCAATGCTTTCCATATTATTTTGAAACTGCAGTTGCTTACATATTGGACAGTTGTTTTCAAGTGTTTCTTCTATCTTGGTTAGGTAAACTATGAAATTATAAAACCCTTTATTCATTTATCTTCAATGGAATTGGCGAAGAAGTATGTAAAATGTGGGAAATTAAATAAAGTGAGGGCAAATTTAGATGAAACCCAATAAAACTAAATTTCAAGCACAATTCTTTAAAGGAAAAACCTAGCAACTTGAATAAAGCCAGTTAGAAAATGAACAAAGGATTTCATACAACATAGGATCCTGACTCATCCAATGATATTTCATTATAATTAGTATGAAACGGGAAATCTTGTTCAAAATTACATATTAGTATTTATGTTTAATTTATCCCTTTAGATTTTGAACATGATGAACAATATTTTAAGCTCACCAAATATTATTTTGATCAAATTTCTAAAGTTAGCTTGGTGATCATAATGGAGAGTGTTCCACATATGTGAAGAAAAACCATGGAATTTCACATAGACACATTCTTCACAGTAGACACCAAACCATAAAGATGGAAAGCGGGTGAAAATGATGGAATAAAAAGTTAGCACCCTTTCAACTTTAAAAGAAAACCAGACAACTAATCAATCTATTGAAATTCAGAAAACAAAAACTGGGAGAGTCATATATCTTATTGACACTATCTTTGCATGTACAAACTCATTTGTAGAAAATTTCCCAAATTTTATGTTCTTTGAAAATACTTTCTACGAGATCCATCAGGTGTTCTCAACTCACAAAAACCATTAACAAATTTGAAATATTGTCTAAAGTATTCTCTATGGAAATTATTGTAATAGTCATGAATGTTTAGAAACTTGCGATTTGATTTTTTGATAATGGAATGAAATTTTTTATCAAGTCTTAAAGTAGCATGTAATTTCATTCAATGCATAGGATTGCATAAAACTTAGTGAACACTACAGTACAATCTAAATTTCATAAAATTTGATATCTCGACATTATTATTATTATTGTAATTATATGATTATTAATTTTTGTGGGTAGCCCTCAATAATAATTTTTTAGTCATATAAAATAAGCAAAAATATGAACCTATAAAATTATAATGTTTTCTTCATTACGCTAAAATTACAATTCTTTTTTGATTAGTTAAAAATATATTTAGTACCTGAAAGTGGTTTTCTCATTTATTTATTCCTCTTTGTTTTTTCAATGAAGTGAAAACATGATAATGCAATTGATAGTGGTTTCCTTGTAACAACCCTAGTCAAAATTCCATGTAAAAGTTAATAAAGGAAAAAATAAGACCACGGTCATGGGACACATATTCCAAGATGAATGGTGGGCAAGAAATCCTAATTTGGGTGTTCATTTGGTTTATTATGGCTAAGGACATTAACAAAGGCAATGACAAAGGATTTGGAAAGGAAAAATGGCATTTTATTTATGAAAATAAAGGAAATTAGGAGAAAATGAGGGTGAAAGGTCACAGTTGCATGTGAGGAGGAAAATAAAGGAAACCAATGGAAACTGAAGAAAATAGAGGTCTCATTAATAAAAGGTTTCTAAGGATCAGTTGGTATTTTTGTGACTTTAACCTTTTGCCAGTTTAGTTTTGGAGCTCTCTCTTTATTCTCTCGCTCTCTCTCTCACTCTTGGACACTTAGAGTTTTCTTGGAGCACTTGATCATTGGATCAAGAGAGGAAAAGAAGGCAAGAGGAAGCAAAGATCAAGCAAGGAAGAGGGGGATATAGCAGCTACAACAAGATTATTTGTAGGTATCAATTTGCATGTGTGATTTCCTTGCTAGATTTAGCATGCATGGTTATGCATGTGTGTTGTTGGTTCTCTTGTTGTGATGGGCATGGGTTTTGCTAGGTATGACAATGTTTTTCAGCCTAACCTTTCCATTTTTGGATAGCCGTGGTGTGGTGGGTTCTTTCGTATGTGGTTGAGTTGGATTTTCAAATGGATTTGAAGCTCAGTGTGGTGGTCTCAGGATTATTCACATGGCCTAGGAATCCTGGAATGGGATACATGGTAAATCTTGAATTTGAACACCTTGATTGAGCCTAGGAATCCATTGACTAATGAATGGAAGGATACATGCTAAATATTAGTGGTAACTACCCTTGATTGGCCATAGGAATCCCAGGATGGGATACATGGTAAATCCCAGATGGTGGAGACCTCATAGGCCTAGAAATCCCTTGACCGATACTGGCAAGATACATGGTAAAGCTAAGAGGTTGAGACTCAAAAATCCCTAATGGTGTAGGTGGAGAGATTTGGTGGCATCCATGTTTTTCTTAGGCCTAGTGATGCAGCGAATATTGTAATAAAGCCTCTTGTTGTATGTTTACTTTTTATGGCCTAGCGATCTGGTGGGGATCTCATTAAAGCCTGATTCTATTTTTGAGGGTGAGGTGGTGTTGCCTCAGGAAGACCTAGTTTATTTTGGTTATAAGTCCCACAGTCATGCTTGGAATATGGCACAGGGGTGATTGGCTGAAAGAAAGATTTGGTTCAATCATCTATAATTGGGTGGGAGGTGGAAGTCCTGAACCTAGTTGGCCTAATCATTCATTAATAAGAAATATTTCTCCTTGGTATTTTATGAGAAAATGCATTGGTTCATATGAGGCATTTATGGTTGATGTATCCTTGTTATTTATGTTGGTTATATGCTGGTTATGAGCATGTTTTATGGTAGTGATGATGTATGGATATCATCATGTTTTAATTTGTAAATGAATGTACAATGAATATATGACCTAATAGATGATAATGCAACTAATTTGATAAGGCAAAAATGCTTCTTAACGATTCTCAGATAAATATGAGACCCCTATGCTTAGACCTGTTGTTATGACCTATAGAATGCATATTTGTGACATGTTTGATGAAATGCTTGTCATGGCTAGTAGTGGTCTAGCGAAGTATTTTTTCAAGTACTTGCATTTGTATCATTATTTTGATGTTACTTTTCATTCTTGAAAGTTTCATGGAGTTCTAGGTAGTGTCCTGAGTACTGGCCTTGAAAACGTGGCACAGAATCTAGGGCCGCATTCTCAAAACTAGTTGAAAAAGACCCTAGTCACTTACATGCCCATGCTTTGAGAGAAAATGGCGTGATCCCAACTTATTGAGAGAATAAGAGGTTGTTCCTTCAAAGAAGCATATAGAGACCTCTAATTTATGTTTTCTTGTTTATATTTTTCCCCTTCTCCATTTCTACTAATTGTATAAGCTTGAGAGCACCAACATAAAAACTACGTATATGGCACTTGTGAGACTACACATGGGTTCATGGTTGGACTAAAACTCTCCTTACAAACAGATCATATTTTTTTCGAAACTTCATCGGACAAAACGTGTAGCCAACTGAAGGAAGACTGATAGAGGGCTAACCAAACATTGAAGTGTCACAGGACTCTTTATAGTTCGACCACACACATACTAAGAAGCCAAAATAGGTCTAAACACACCATGTATTTGCATGATGAAAACACACAAAGAAACTCAGTAAGAAATAAAACAAGACAAAAAGAAAGACAACACACAACAAGGAAGAAAAACTAAAAGATAAGAGAACAAAATCACTAAAGCAAACATGATGTAGAACCATAATAGGAAAATGAAGAAAGACTACAGGGAACGAGTTCAGATTGAGTGCAAAAACGAGAAAACTAGGATGTAGCCAATCCTACTCCTAACTTAACAACTAGAAGTTTGGGGTCATGTATAATGACATTTCTAGTGAAGCCACCATAGTCGTTCCTGACATGCATCCACAAAGAAATGATGAATTAAAACAGATAAAAAGTGATGTGCAACAGAAGATATAAAAGTTGAAAATCTTGCACAAGAAAAGGAAGGTATTTCTTGTGGGCAGAAAGGTGTGTCACACCCACTACTTTCATCCAATTCACATGCTTACCTTTTCGAATAATACCATTTTTCAACAAACCTCAGAAGCTTCTTAGAGATGTGTCTTCATCTACACCAAGCCCCTTAGAAAGCGTGAGGAAGGATTGAAACTTGTTGTTTGCTACAGAGCTTACCAAGTGAGAATTTTCCATCCATTCAACAATTGGATTGTAAAATTCATAATGGCCCTCTTAAAAATGCCAAAACCTTGGAAAAGGTGAATTTTCAATTAGAGTGGGATCATGATGGGAATCTTGTAAGGGGAAATAGATTTCATCATTCTTAGAAGTCATGCCAAGAAAATGAGGACCTGCCATAACCATTAACTAAGGCTGAAGTGCCTCACCTACTTGAAAAAAATATGAATAGAGAGATGTTGAATAATGAAGATCAAGGGGTGTTAAACAACTATCATTGGATGTCATGATGGGAAGATGATAAGATGAATGAGAGTCACCAAAGACATAATAATGATCAGATGAGTTGATTAAAGCATCACATTCCAAGTTTGTTATAAACAATGAAAAATAGATTGGAATAGTCTCATGAATGCTCTGAACAATCGAACCAAGTTCCTTGAGAGACAAATATGACAGACCATTTTCTTGCATCTCGTGACAAATTGTACAAGCACCGTAGTCATCAAAAGAGTTAAAAAAATATTCCAATAGCACAAATACATGAGGCTAGTTGGGACATGGTGAACAGACAAGAACTTGATTTGTGAGACAACTTGTGCATTCATTATCACTCAAGAGGATTTATGGTGCGATGAGAGGATAGATTTACAATATCACATTTGGAAGAAGACCCAAAAGTTGACCATTAAGGGATAAATTTGATAAGTATGATTCCTTCAAGCAAAGATAGTCCTTGGAATGATCAACTTCACAATTCCATGACTCTATGAGAGATTCACATTCCCAACCCGAGTTTGATGTAAGAGATTTGCATGAAGATGAAGGAACTGTAATATATTCTTGAGTTCGGTCAAAAGTAAAATCGTTCAAAATTTGAAAGGTCAAACTTGGAATACCAAACATTTTTCACAAGGAAATTTACATTGAGTGAAAGCATGTAAAGATATGGATTTTGCGAGAGAAACTAGATCCAACTTAGTTTGATGGGATTACGAGAGTTGCGAGATCCTGACATAACCATCAATGGTAGTTGAAGTATCTCGACTCCCTGGCAGGTCTAGGAACTTCCCATGATTGTAGAATCACATGTTGAAGCTTGGACTAGATCATGCATGGTTTAAGGATAACTATTATTGTTGGTTTCATTAAGACAACTTCTCATCGAATAGTAGCCATCTCTGTCAAGCAGATTTTTTAACTTCAAAAATTAGATTCCTCAAGTCAGAAGAATGAATTAGTGAGATCTCATGAGAAAGCTGATTTAGAGAGCTTTCCTCATGCAAGAGAAGATATGATGAGAAGTGGGAAGGGTTCTCTATGATTTGATTGTTTTCAATTTCATCATGGAGAGCCTCATTACCTTGTTTCCATTGAGGGGATAACCCATTGGATGAATAAATAAAATAGCATGGAGTATCTCTGTCGCAATTAGACATGTTGCAAACACTAGGACACAAGGGATAGTGAGGTGAAGAGAAAATTTCAATATGAACATCTTATTTGATTGAATGAGATTCTAGATCTAAATTAAAATATTCATGAGAAATTAAAAGATCATGTGATGTTCTTGGGCATTCATCATGGCATACATCAATAGAGTCATCATCATTAAAATGATTACCGCCCAAGGCTGGGAGTTGATTCAAAGAATTGATTGAATTGGATTGTCTATCGATATTAGCAAATTGAGTATCACCCAAGAGTGGAAACTCATTATTTTGACATGGAAGATTCAAAAAAAGAGATGAAATATTGAAAGTGTATTCACCTTTATGCTCCTCTACCTACAGAATGTGACTACTTTATACCTAATCACAATTTTAGCCAGCAACTTGAGGATCAATAGAATGTGAAGAACTAGGTGGTGGAGAAGAATGATCAAGTGGGTCATGGTACAAAGGATCAAGATATGTAGATGATAGAGAATAACAAAAATTTTGATTAGCTTTGATACTAGAATTGTGAACGGTGACATCATCTTGTGGAATGGAGGAGTGATTCTTCATTGTAGACTTCATGAGCCATTATGGAATTTCCTCCATTGAATTTGAATCCTGCAAAGTGGAAGAAGAATGAGAAGACTTTGATTTCTATATTTCCTAGTTTTACAACCTCCACAAGGAATTACCCACATCGGGACTAGAAAGTGAGGAGGACAAAGAGAAAAAAGGGGTAGTAAGCTCCTCCTCTGAAATTTTAGGTGTCTCATGATTCATAAGAGTTATGGGAGAAAAAAAATCAGGGGGTTCATGTGTTGGCGTTAAGATATGATATGTCCAATCCTTACCACATTTAATTTCCAATCCGGGGTCATTAATTATTTCAAGGTGTCATGAAAATTCTATGAAGGCCACAAGTTCTCTGCCCAGTATTGAATGTTCACAAAATACAAGGCTTGACTATTGCTTAAATCAAATAACAACAAAGTAAAGAATAGTAACAGCAATGTAGAGTAACAACAAAGAAAAGAACAATAATGGTAACCTAGAGTAACAACAATTTGAAATTATAGCAATATTATAAAAGAGTAAAGTAGAAACAAAAAAAGAAACATTAATACCATAATCAACACATACCAATTCACATAATTAATTCTAACAACACCTGATTAGGAGAGTGGGCCCAACTTTCCAATCAAAAAAGAATTACAATTGAATTATGTTGTTACACCTCTCGTAAAAGTCTATCATTCTGCTACATTGAGACTTATACAATTCATTATTTCATGAATAGGATTTAACAATTGTAGAATTGAGGCTTCTGTGATCCATCATATTTGTAAAAAGAGCTTTGGCGAAAATCACATAAAAAGATTATTGTCGATGCGTTTCGAACCAACTAGTGTGGTTCATCGTCAGGACAAGTTGAAGAAACAGATCAGGCTTTAGCAATTTAAATAGGCTATGTAGAGACTCCAACGGCTATATAACAGCTATATATTTATTTAAATAATAACTTAATAAGAATATATAATTATTATATATTTTAAATTCATTATGAATAAGTCATTCAAGCATTAATAATTTAATATTAAAATAATCATCCCTATTGCGTTATTTTAAATAAATCCCTTTTTGTTAATTTATTAATCTAACCTAATTTCTCTTAGCTCTAGGAAGATAATATTATAATCTTATTATTTTTGAATTTATTAATAGTATTATAACGCAATTTACTCATTTATTAATTTATTATTCATCCAAAAGAAACCATTCTATGTTTTAATTAACCATTAATTTATTGAAGCAAATAAATTTCTTATCGTCAATTGATTAATACTTACCTAATTTCTCTCATCTCTAGAATTAAAATATTAATATAATAATATAAAATTAAATTTATTTATAGCCCTGGTCCTAGGGTCAAATATAGCTGTTATATAGCCTTGGTCCTAGAGTCAATTATAGCTGTTATATAGCCATTGGAGTCTCTACACAACCTATTTAAATTGCTAAAGCCTGATCTGTTTCTTCAACTTGTCCTGATGATGAACCACACTAGTTGGTTCGAAACGCGTCGACAATAATCTTTTTATGTGATTTTCGCCAAAGCTCTTTTTACAAACAAGGATTTAACAAACTTAGAAATTGTGGCAATCAAGCTTACCCACAAATATACAATAATTGTTCAGTAGAAATAGAATGTAAAGATAGCAGTAAAGGTTGATCATCAACTTCTCAATAGTTGAATAGTTCTAACAATCTCATCCTTGATTAGTGCTTCCATCTCATTTAAAACATCACACCATCTTGTATCTCGTTGAGAATCATTCATTGTGATTCTACAAGAAAACTTAGCCAGCAAGCCATGTAAATAACGTTCCCCTAGGACTATGCTTCTTTAATCAACATTTCAAGAAGACATGCCAATATAATGTACCTTCATCATTTTGAGATATAAATCAACCTCATAAAATCTATGAAATGGGTAAAAATGGATAGGTAAAGGTGAGTGAGAATGGGTAATTTTGTCGACCAACATATCCCCCCAACTAGCTTGTTTGCATGTCCTCATGCAAACCGTTTACTACACGGATCAGTGTTATATTTATTTTGACTAGCATGAAGCTGAGTGAGATCATATTGCTTTTCCATATGAATCTTAGGGAGCTTAAACTTGCTTGAGTGAATGTTATCCTTCCACCAGTTTTCATCCACAACATAAGCTTGTCCATACTGATCAGATGGTAGCCAGATAATAGGAAATTGGAACCTTAACCATAGCCAATGAACTCCACAATTTTGTATACAAGCAATGTAGCATGGAATTCTCCCCAATGATCTAACAAATTTGGGTGTCCCAAAGGTTTCTTGTACTTGTACTACTAATGATGAAAGCCTCCAATGCTTCTGACAAGCATCCTTAGCTTATTCTTGAAAAGTGCAGATTTGTCTTATGCACATGTTGACACACATTCATTGTGTCTTGAGCATCCGATCTTTTCGTCCCTCTAGTGTAATAAACTGATGATGTTTAGTAAAACTATCCCCAGATTGGAAATGCTCCATTGTGACCATCAATGGAAGATTTTCTTGGTTTTCTATGAACATATCGAGGGATTTTTTCCATTTGAATTGATTAATCACAAAAGATGTAAAAGCTCTCACCTAAATATCTCCTACAAATGGTATTGGATTGAATGACTGATCAGTTCCCATGATATAATCATGCAGGTGCAATTCACATAGAAAATGTTGGTTAATATGATTGTGAATTCTCAGAATGCGCAACAACTTCATGGGATATTCTATGTTGTGACTTATCCCTTGGTGAGTACTTTCTAGATAGGAAAACATACATTGTTTATGAAGGAAAAGGGCATAATAGTTAGCAGGGGGGCTACATGCCATTATTGTTTTGTTAAGGTGAACATCTCGTCTGTATCATTTTTTAGTAACTGGACCTGTCCCTGCAACTCTTTGACCTCCTTCTACAACTTTTCTTGTTATCGTTTAGTATTTTCAATCTGAATAGTATAATCGGAAGCCACCCTTGCTTCATTCTCCTGAATATCCTTTATTTCCTTTTGATGGATCTCTGTGGGAATTGACCCACGTTAGAAACTGAAAGTAGTGGCCTTCCATTTCTGGATCTCTGTTGTCAAAACAAACTCTCAAGATTGTTCAAGATGGAGGAATCTCTCGGTTGGTGTAGATGATGAGGTCATCTCCTTATCCTTTGTTTGAACTGCCACCGAAACTATCCCATCAGGTCCAAGGGTTACAGTTTCTCATTTAGGATTAATCTTTCGCCATTTCCTTTCTCATTTTCGCATCCGCATCACCCATTTTCTTAGTTTAGTAATTCCATATTTAAATGAATGTTTTCTTTGAACAACAGTCAATACCAGCTCTAAATGGGGGATTTCCTTTCTACAGGTTCCTCAAAAAATTCTCATTTCACCATGACTTCCTCCGTCTGTCTTAGGGCTAGCACTATTCCTTGTGAAGCAACATCAACAAACTCATCAAATGGTTCCTATTTTACCATGACTTCCTCCATTTGTTTAGATTTCAATACTCATGGAGAAACATCAAAACATCCTCCTACAGAATTTGGTACTCCTGAATTTCCTTCTCTATTCTCTAAATCCGACACTGGTTCTTTTGGAATAGTACCAACAATTCTTTCTTCCTCAAATTGTGCTAAGGTCGATACTAGTTCTTGTGGAGAAGTATTGGAAACAATTTTCTCCTCCACTTGTTCTGAATTTGACACTGGTTTTTTTAAAGGAGTGTTGGCGACAACCTCTTCTCCTATTTGCTCAGGAATTGATATTGGTCCTTATGGAGAAGTACCAATGGCCACCTCTCTGTGCATCTGCTTTGAGACAGATACTAGTTCTTGTGGAGAAGTATCAATAGCGACCTCTTCTTCCATCTTCTCTGAGGCTGATACTAGTTCTTGTGGAGTAGTATCAACAATAACCCTTCCTTCCATTTGTTCAGAGGATGAAATAGTTCTTGTGGGACAATATCAGCCAAAAATCCTTCCTTCATTTACTCCAACGTCGATACTAGTTCTTGTCTAACAACATTGACAACAATATATTCTTCCAATTGTTCAAGGGCTGACACTAGTTCCTCTAGGGTAGTATCAGCTACAAATCCTTCCTCCATTTGTTATGGAATCGATACTAGTTCTGGTGGGACAACATTGATAACAACCCCCTCTTCCACTTGTTATGATGTTGATACCAGTTCATGTGATGTAGTATCAATAACATATCCCTTTCCTTCTACAATCACTCCTACAAACTTCAATTTAGGACGAAATATTCTTTCTCTCGCCACGTGGGTAGGATAACAGAATTTCCTTGCTCCTTTCAGTATGGAGTCCATAAGTGGAGAACGAGGAGTAACAACTTCAGTTTCCATCCTACTAACATCCTCTGTTTCATTTTCCCAAGTTCTTCCATTATTTGCTAAATCAAACTATTGGTGGCACCATTTCCTCATCTCCGTTTTCCTCTATCTCCTCCAAAATTTTCTCCATTACTTCCTCTTCAGATAATTCTTCTTACAGCCTTATAGGAATTATGGCTACAAATTCATCTTCTAATAATTCGACTGGTTGTTTCCATGTCAAAGGATTTTGTAACAACGCATGAATCACCAATAACCTAATGAGCCCATGATTTTTAGGGATGACCACTTGCTGGCACAAGCAGTAAGCAAACCAAGCCATCAATTGCAAGTTATTTAAAAGGAAGAATGGAAAATTTATTTAATGCACCAAGTGAAATCAGAGACAGACTAAGAGTTTAAAATGATATTTAAAGATGGTAAAGAACTTGCCTTCACAGATGATATAACTCATTAAGAAGTATGAAACCTTCTCCCAAGGTTGTGGTATTGATTTTTGGTCATAACCCTCCCCTTTCAGCATCACGTTCTCCCCCTCCTATAGGAATAGCTATGGAAATTTTGGAATGGATGCTCTTAAGATAAACCATTTATGTCCATCCTATGGAAACACACTGAGAATGGGAATAACCTCCTTCGTTACCTCAATTTCCAGTACACATACCCTGGAGTGATTCCCTTCCAAATTCAATGGAAACTCAATTGTCACCCCTTCATCAAACCCCTATAATCTTTTGAAGTAAGTCTGCCACCCCACATTGTGGAAGATCTATCATACTTCTGGTTGATGCCTAACCTGATTTGTGCTTTTCATTTAATGTTTAATGGCTTGACCACACATTTTCCTATCATTTACTCTGTAGCAGCACTCGGAGTAGCAACAATCCATTAAGGGGATAGTTAGCTGATAAAATTTGCAATAATAGGAGTGACGGTGAAGTGAATTGGGAAAGAGTTATGGTAATATTGGCAGTAAATATGGTGATGATTATAGTAATTATTTCAATACATTTGAAATGACAGTATTGTAATTCGGACATGTGTATTTCTTACATAATGCAATTTCCAATGAACATGGATATATGTGAAGGGTATGGGTGAAGATATGGTCTGAGTAGGTAATGATACCATATTAATGGTATGAGTGGGTGGTTTAAATGTGGTATGATAATAACGATAAATGGTATTTTTATTATTTAATATGATAATCTCCCCCCAATTAAGGTATGGCCATTCTTGGGCATAATTGGTCATTTCATAATGAAAGCTCAATTAATTTCACAGAGTCGTTCGGGGACGTACCTGATGACTGACCTTAGTGGAGTGTCAACATTAGAGTAACAAAACCAGAGTAGTATCAACATCGGTGGAGTAACAACACCAATGGAGTATCGACATTAGTGAAGTATCAGTGTCAGTGGAGTATCAACATTAGTGAAGTAACAACACCAGTGAAGTATCAACATTGGTGAATTATCAGCGTTAGTGAAGTATCAACATCAATGGAGTAACAACACCAGTGGAGTATCATCAAGGGAAAGGGAAAAAGGTGTTGCATGGGAAAAATAAATATGCAAATTAAGTAGTATCAAGGGGAAGGGGAAAATACTGTATAGAGAATAATAAAGGAGAGAGAGAGAGGGATGCCAAATGGAGTAGCAGCAGAACTTTGATTTTATTTGTTATATATATTATTAGTATTATATATAATAATAATAAAAAATTATTCAAGATGAGGTGCAGAGGAATAATTTTATGCACAAATGATTTTAAAACAAAAATCATCAAAAAATTGTCTAACAAAAGAGTCCCTAGATGTCAGACAGTGATACAACCTGAGTTTGATGTCTATCTATAGGTAAAGGAGTATGTGCATCATCTATTGTTATGAGTTTAACATTTCCATTGTCAAACATTCTGTCAACCTGTCATGAAACCAATGCACAAAAGGATAGAAAAGATATATAAACGCCTTCAAAATAAGCCTCTTCAAGGGGGAAGCCTCCTTTACATTACACAAATGAACAATTCTTGGATGATACAAATTACAAGACCTCCTTTCTATATATAGGAGTTTAATGGGTTATAATATAATCAGAGCCAACATAACAATAATAATGTAAGGACACAACAATAACAATATGGGTACTACATGGGCACAACAATATAATAAGGGGGTTGCACTAATAATAATAAGCGGTTACACTAGTAGTATAATGACCTTACATGCCCCTCTCCTTCAAAAAGTGTTGTCCTCAATGATTGAGTAGTTTTGCATGCTTCTGTATAAATTTATCATCCTTCCATGTGGAACCTTTAGTGGGTAAGTTCTTCCACTTGATGAGATACTCTAAAATTGATCGATTTCATAGCTTTCGACTTCTCAGTTTTGTGAATACTTTAGGTTCCAATATGATTTTTCCTTTCTTGTCAAGTTCTAGCAATATTGTTGGAACTAGGATATTAGACGACTTTTGAATGAGTTCCCACCCTGCTTCATCATTCTTCCCTTCATCCTGGCTTTGTTTATAAAATTTGGTTGAATAATTATACCAACCTCTACCATTTCTACAACCATATGTTCAATTTCACTCCTTTGGGCATATGGATATCTATAAGGCCTGACGTTTGGAGGAACACTTCTTGGAATCAAATGAATAGCATGGTCATGATCACGAATACATGGGAGACCTTTGGGAGTCTCAAATACCTTGGAATGATTGTCCAAGACCTTTTGTAGATCTGGAGAAATAGATGATTTCGATGTCGCATTAACGAACATAATTGTGAAATTATGCCTCATTGTTATTTCTTTAGAAGCTTTGTCATTCTGTTAGAGCTGATTATCTTTCCTAGTTTGCCTATGATACCCCTTAATTTAACTTCCTTTCCTTCCAAAGAAAATTTCATGAAAAGTTCTTTAAAATTAAAAGCTATTGTACCCAAGGATTGTAGCCATTGGACTCCTAGTACAACATCTTCACCACCCATTGGAATGGAAAGCATTGGGCTATTCAATACATATTCTCCCATGGATAGCTTGATATTATGGCACTTTCCAGAGAAATTTATGGTTCCTACACTTACAACCATCACTTGACACTCTAGTGCTGGATATAGGAAGAAATTCGATTCCTTGGCTATCTTACAATTAATAAAATTATGGGTATTCCCCGAATAAATCAACACTATTACCATTTTCTTCTTGATATGTCCTTCTATCTTTATAGTTTGAGGAGTGCTAATTCTGACCAATGCATTACAAGATATGGTTGGATTCATTTCTTCTTTCTCTGGGGTTGGTTCCTAGTGAGTATCCTTTTCTTTTGATGTTTCTTGATACTTTTCTTCTTGACATTTCATTTCTTGAACCTTCTTCTTCATGATATGTCCTTCTATCTTGAGAGTTTGAGGAGTGGTAATTCCTGTCATTGCAATATAAGATATGGTTGGATTCATTTGTTCTTTATCTAAGGTTGGTTCCCGGTGTATATCCTCTTCTTTTTAAGTTTCTTTATCCTTTTCATCATTAGGGGGCCTTTATTGTAGCAGCTTTGTCCCACCTTCCTTCAAACCTTCCATGTCTTTCTTCAAATCTTCCATGCCTTTCTTCCAATATGATTTCATACCATTCATATCATCTTCAATGGCATAGATAAAACTATTTATATTTTGCTTCTCTAGAATATCATTTACCCTTATATTCAATTTTTGAAAGTCCTCAATGTGATCTACCATTGAACCCTTTTGTTTGAGATTTATCAATTGGAAAAAGAAGGTGTTGCTCTTTGTATCCTCATAATGTGCTACCATTTCCTCCATGAAAATTGACCACGTGACAAGTGTTTTATGAGAACAAGGCCCTTTATACCATAAAAATTGATTTGGTTCTAAATAATTATATGCAATATGTACCTTTTGTAACAATGCTACACCATGTAGATCAAAATATTTCTCTATTTGTAGCATCCAATTTACCGGATCCTTGCCATCAAACTTCCTCATCTCTCTTTTTCTTGATTTTATGAGCGCGATCTTGAAACGACTGTAACTCTGTAATTTTGGATCTTTAAGTTTTGAAAATTTTGCCTATAATATCCCTCTGGGTCCTCTTTCTCACTCTACAAGTCTGATCACAATTAGATTCTTGACAAAATATTTATCCCCAATATGCCACATTGACCTAATTATAGACTAGTTTAGTAGAGTGAACTTGTACATTGTCCGACGTGTCACTGTTTCAACCTTAGGTTTTTAAATTTATACCCAAACAAAATAAATTCCATCCTCTTTCTATAAATTCTGACGAAATTTCAATCTAATTCTCATAGAGAAATTTATGACGATTTTCCCAAGGTCACCTATTTAGGATGTAATTCAAGCGTCTGCAAAAACCCTAACTTCCTTAGATCATATATTTGAAAATAAAGTGATAGAAGATCTAAAATTTAGGCCCAAGATTCAGACCAATTTTTTCTCAAATGGTTCTTTTTTTAGCTTCTGAAACTTCGTAGCACAAAAGTTATAGCAAAAATTCCACGATGACCAGCTTTAGATGAAATTTTGTAGCTTGTAAAAACGCTAACTTCCTCAGATCATATCTCCAAAAATATAGAGAGACAAGATTTGAAATTCGGAACTAAGGTTTAGCATGATTTTGTCTCAATTCAGATTTTGTTTTAGCTTCTGAAACAACGCAAAACAAAAGTTATAGCAAAAATTCCACGATGACCTGTTTGGAGTGGTGAAACCCTAGAATCCAAAGCTCTGATAACAAATGTTATGAAAGCAGCTCACAAAAAGATAGGAAAGATAGATAAATTCCTTAGAAATAAGACTCTTCGAGGGAGAAACCTCCTTTACATCACACAAATGAACAATTCTTGGATGATAATGACAAGACCTCCTTTCTATATATAGGAGTCTAAGGGATCATAATATAATCAGAGCCGACATAACAATAATAATGTAAGGGCACAAAAATAACAATTGTGAGCTTCTATGGGGCACAATAATAACAATATGAGTACTACATGGCCACAAATATATAATAAGGGGGTTTCACTAATAATAATAAGGGGTTACACTAGTAGTATAGGGACCTAACACAACCTCATATGGACCCATCCATCTTTAGCAGAGCTTTCCTTTAAAGTCCTTGTATCGAGAATCATAGAGCAATGCCCAATCACCTTTTTGAAACACCTTTTTCTTAATAAATTTATCATGCCACTTAGTTCGCTACTGCTAGATTGTGGCAATGTTCTGTACAACCACAAAATGGATTTCATCTAACTCATTAAGTTGATTTAGTTAGTGTTCCTAGGATGCAGTAAGATCTAGAGCTACTTCCAGATTTTTTCTGATTGTTTTGACCTCGAATTCCACTGGAAATAAATGGGATTTTCCATATACAAGCTCATATGGTGAAAAACATGTTGTATTTATCCATGAAATTATCTATGCCCAAAGTTCTTTAGGAAATTTTTTAGCCCAATTCCGACGAGGATTAGCCACAATATTTGTAAGAATATTTTCCAATACTTTATTTGCACTCTCGACCTAACCATTCACCTAAGGGTGATATGGAGATGTTAGCTGATGTTTGATTCCACATTTTTTCATAATAATTGTTATTGAATGTGGTGTAAACTGTGCCTCACCATCTAAAAGTAGTCCCCTGGGGGGCCCATATCGAACAAAAATTTGTTCAAATAAAAAGTCTAAGACAGTTTATTCAATGCCTCTTGCAACGACTCTAGCATCAACCCATTTTGCCACGTATTCTATACAGATAAGAATATGAAATTTTTTATGAAAAGGAGGATTAAATGGCCCAAAAAAAACAATAGACCATTTCTCAAAGGGTTTAAGGACTATTTGAGGTTGTAGTGACATTTCATTTGATCGAAAAAGCTGACCCATTCGTTGGCAGCTGTGACATCCCCAAACATATTTTCTAGCATCTCAGAATATAGAGGGCAAGTAGTATCCCATCTACAACACTTTATGATTGGTTTGTTTATCAACAAAGTGTCATCCATAAGGTTCAATTAGGGAATATTTCATATCATCTTAGATCTTGTCCTCGCCTACACAACGTCAGATCTGCTAATCTCATCTAGTGTAGAAGAGGTACCCTTCTATCCATGTATAGTGGGCACTTTGCTGGATAATCATTCATCGTTCCCTGTATGAAAAATGATGAGGTACCTTTCCTCCAACAAGATAGTTATCAATATTTGCATATCGAGGAGTGTAAGTAGAAATTGCAAAAAGATGTTCATCAGGAAAACTATCTTCTATAGTTGTATCTTCATCATTAATATCCAACCTAGACAAGAAATATGCTACCACATTATACTTTCCTTGTTTGTCTATAATAGTGATATCAAATTCTTGTAACAATAATAATGATCTTGTAATTTGTCTAGGAGTTATTGGTTTGTTCATTAGATACCTAATGGTTGAATAATCTGTGTGCACAAAAGTTGGGTACCATGTAACATAATGTCGAAGTTTGTTAACAACATAAATGACAGCCAAACATTCCTTGATCTTGGTGGGATCGACCCGTATTCGTGCAGCTGAAAGTAAATTCCACAGTATGATCCCTTCTTCCATCATCATATGAAATTTTTTGTGCTGAGAGAAACATGAGTTTGTTTACAATGTTTAAGTATTTTTTCTAAATTTTTGAAGCCATTTCCAAATAATAACCATATAGAGTAAAATCATCCATATATATTTCAACATTGTCATTAATCAAATCAAAAGAGATTCCCAATATTGCCCTTTGGAAAGTAGTAGGTGAATTACAAAGTCCAAACAGGAGGACCCAGTATGCAAAATTTCCCCAAGAGCAGGTAAATGTGGTATTTTCTTGATCCTCTGGATCTATTTGGATTTGGTTATAATCACTAAATCCGTCTAGAAAAAAGAATTTATTCCCATCTATTGTATCGAGAACCTAATCGATGAAAAGGTAAGGGAAAGTGATCTTTTTGGGTTGCTTTATTTAGTTCCCTCTAATCGACACAAATCCACCACCTATTGTTCTTCTTAAGAAAAATGACTAATGGGGATACCCATTCAATGTTAGAGATTGGATAAATAAACCCAACATCTAATAGCTTCTAGAGTTCTTCCCTGACAATGTTTTTCAAAGCATGGTTCATTCTTCTTTGTGGTTGACAAACAGGTTGAAATTCCTCTCTTATATATATATGATGGGCACATAAATTGGGGTGAATTCCTTTAATATCAGTGTATTCCCACACAAAGGACTCCTTATCATTCCAAATACTTTTTAGCAATTGTTCAGTTTGGGAGGGCAATAGATTAGGATTGATGTTCAGTGGTTTTCCATGGATCGATCTCTACTGGAAAACTGTTATGGACTATTGTAATAGGAACATTTTCAATTGTTGTTTCTGGTTCAATGGTTTCCTGGGTAGCACAACTCATAAAAAACTCTAATAACTACTGCGTCAAGCAAGAAATGAAATCAACATTAATAATAAATGTACTAATAGCATCGTCTTTCGTCTCCTCTTTGAAAGAAAGAGCTTCCCCAATAGTGAGAATTGGTCTATTTTTTTCATTGCCTGGTTTGTAATCATCCCTGAGGGAAGGTTTTTGTGTTATGTCAAATCCTGGTTTAACTCACGAACTCGGTTTTGCAGGAGGGTACAACACAAGGTTATTTGTAATTTCTCCATTTGATATTACCATGTTTCGTGACTGACACATAATGTAGGCATTGACCATGGAAAGCCATATTTTACCTAAGAACAGGGGATTTCCCCCAACTAGATATTGAGTGTGCAGTACCAAGAGATCAATAGGGTATTCCCAAGAGTCCATGGAGATAGTTACATCTTCCAATTTTCCTACAGGCCTCACAATAAATCAATTTGCAAGTTCTAAAACCATCAAGTTGGTTTAAGGTTAAGCTCAGGGTAAGTATAGTAGTGGATGTTATAACATTAATAATAGCCCCAAGGTCTACCAAAACATTTGAAATATCAAATCCATTGATTTGGACTATGAGGATCAGGTTTCCTAGGTCACCATATTTGACGGGTGTAGTTTTTCCCAACATTGTCTGACAAATTTTCCATGACATGGATAGTGGGTGGGTCTTTCAGGTTCCTCCCAGGATTCTTGGAACAAAATTCCTTAATGGTTTTAGCATATATTGACATGTCCTTCATAGCATGGAGTAATTGAATCTTAATAAATAGATTTTGTAATTCTCCCTAAAGATCAAATTTAGGTTGGGTAACCTTTTTTCTTAAGGACAACCTCTCAGGATAAGGTGGGCCTATGTGACTCCCTCGAGTGACAATTGTTTTGGTGGGGGGATATTGTTCCTTAGCAATTTGTGTCGAATTACCTTGAGTCTCCCAAGAGGGGTGTTTAAGTTCTGATTCTGAGACTTTATCATCAGTTTGTTCAAACAATTATTGGTGAAGTATTCGTATTCACCACTTTTCGAGATCGAAGATTCAATTCATTGCATTTCGAAGTGGCAATACTATATGCAGGAAGGTTGAGTGTCTCAACCTATTGGGATCCCCTATTATTCATATTTGTGTTGGGTTGAAGAGGTAGTTGAAGAAGAAGAGGAGGATTATTGGTGGAGGTATTAGATGGAAGTTGTAATTCTTGTTGTGCAATAGGCTGGGGATGTTGATTTGTAGGAAGAGAAGGTCCATGCAAGTTCTGATACTAAGAACGGATTGGACCAGGTTGAGGTGACCAAGATTGCCAGGGTGTGGAATATTGATAGTATTGCATCCATGAAGGTGGAAATGGTGTAGGTTGAGACCTAAAATTCCAATTATTAAAATATTGATATGGTTTGGTGGTCACTGTTTCCATGGCTTCTTTGGTCCCATGAAATAAATATGGTATACTTCTTCATTTTCTCCTTGAAAGGTTTTGTTCAACGTAGGAAGTGATGGACATGTGCTAGTGTAATGGATTTTCTCACATATTGTATAGGTTTCAACGAAATTAAGTGGACATTTCTTCAATGGGTGTTGCTTCCTACATTGAGGGCAGAATATGGCCGTTGCCTTCTTAACTTCCATCTATTTCTATTTTGCTTACAGAACATCTAGTTGTGAGGATATGTGCTTAGGATGTCAGACCTCAAATGGTCTAGTAAGTTCCCAAATTCTTCTTTTTTGACCCCACTACTAGATGTTTTAAGATCTCGTGGCTCTTTCCTATGCCTTGCAACTCCACGAAAACATTTAACATGCAGTTCACAGATAGTATCAAACTCTTCCTTTGATATATCTCCATTTCCTACAACATTTAGAAGTAACAAAGATTCTTCCCTTACTACTTGAAGTAAGATTATTTTAAAAATACCTTTGTCCAAATCACTATGGCCTGATCTCTGCAAATTATATATTAAAGTATTCCACAAAGTCCTCCATATTTGCATCCTCCTTCTACATCATCTTGATCCTCTTCTCTCTTCTTCCTCCTAAACCCATAAACCATCACAGTGCTATCCCCTTCAAGTTAGCAGGAAATATCTTCATTTTTTTAGCATCTGAAACATAATCATAACCTAGACAAACAACAAGGAATTCAAAGAGGAATGTGTCCAGATCCTCAGAGGAATGACCATGGAAAATAGGTGATGATGTTGAAGGAATAAGTTTCATAGGTGCATCACCCCTAATTTATCCAATTTGAAATTCAATCATAGAAGTTGTGTTATTGGCCATGAATATCCTCCAATATTCAATTGGAATTTTAGTAGGTTCTGTTTGTTCAATGATACGAGGTTGAACTTGTTTGAAAACACTTCCCCAATTAGCCAAATGATTTACTTCCCCAACCTCTTCTCCTTCAGAGGCTTCAACACTCAATTCCTTAGATCCTCTGCTCTCTTCTCTAGACTCTATTTCTGCTAATGAGGAGGGCCCTAGTTGTGGAGTTGTTTGGGGCCTGGATCCTATCTGACATCTTACCCTGACAAAACCCCTTGATGAGTTTTGTAATTCAACTTTTGCGATGATTCCTTTGATATAGGTGATGATGATGATGATGATGATGGTTAACGTCCGCTGAGACCAAATAATGATCTATCGGACCTAAAAAGACAAATTATTTATTTTGATTTAAGATTTTATTCCTATGCTCAAAAAGCTTGGAGAGAAGCCTCCCGAGTTCACTATAATTTTGGCATTGTAAAAGGCTAGGAAGGTCAGTATTGTAACAAAGGTTGTGAAATTGAGATCTAATGTGGTTGTATGCAGGGCACTCTAAGAGGAAGTGGTTTTCATCCTCGATGCTCCTATTCTCACAAATATGGCAGATCCTTTCTATCCATGGCGTTTTAGGAACTGTCCAATGGCCAGTTTCACTATGGAGCTCATGAGAATTCGTTCTAATCTTTGCTATATTAATTTTCTTCTTTGAGCTAGTTAAAATAGAGAGATACTTTTGATCTTCAAGGGTGGGGTTGATGACCCTCTTATAATAACTTAATTTTCTTTTAGACGCTAAATCTTTCTCACACCACAATTTTTCTTTGAACTTAGAAGTAACAATATCTTTGATGTTATTTATGTTTTGCAAAGCATCATTCTCATTGATCTCCCAATAGTTTAGCCAGGCCCTTGTGTTCTTATGCCATCCTCGGTTAAGCCTTAGGTGGTTTTGGCTGGAATTTAAAGCTAGCTTAGGAAGTCTATGATTGTCTATGTTATTGAGCTTGTGCTTGTATACCAGAAACATGAGCATAGCTAGGCTCTCAATAGGAGAAAGACCTGGTTCTATAAGGAGAATAGGATAGGGTGTATTACTTTTAATTTTCGGGTTATAAATTATAAAACGCTTCTGGATTTGCTCAATCTTGCTCCTGGAAAGATCTAGGTAATTATGCCTAGATCTTTCCTCCCTCGACCTATTTTTGGGGGTATTTCTCTGCCCCTTTTGTTTTTTTCTATGTTCATACAATCTAGAAGCAGAGAATTAGATTAAAAAAATTCAAAACAAATCTAAAGCTCGAGCCTTGGGAAAGGGTTGGTACAAAAATCTCCTAACCAGGAAGAGAGAGTGGCCTTTTACAAAAAGGAAGAAATTTAAAATAAACAAAAGAAATATAATGCTTAGGTCTGTGGAAAGGAGTTGGTAAAAAACTTTCTTGACTAGAATGAGACAGTGGTTCTTATAAGAAATCAAGAAAATAGGAAACAAACAAAGAAATCTAATGCTCGGGTCCTGGAAATGTTTTGGTGCAATTCATTGCTTGACCAGGACAAGATAGTGTTCCAATGATCAATACTGGTTGTACTTTTTCACCTCTGATAGGGTCCCCGACAACGATGCAAAAATGTTGGTGTTAAAATATGAGTTATAGATCCAATCCTTACCGCATTTAATTGTCAATCCGGGATCGTCATTTATTTCAAGGTACCATGAAAATTCTATGCAAACCACGTGTTCCCTGCCTACTATTGAACATTCACAAAATAAAAGGCCCAACAATTGTTTAAATTGAATAACAAAAAAGTAAATAACAAGAAATATAGTCTAGAGTAACAACAAATAAAAGAACAATAACGACAAACTAGAGTAACAACAATTCAAAATTATAACAAGATTATAAAATAGTAAAGCAGAAACAACAAAACGTTAACAACATAATAAACACATATCAATTCACATGACTAATTATAACAACGCCTCATCAGGAGAGTGGGCCCAAATCTCCAATCAGGGTTGTGGCTAAGAGTAAAGATCACACGAAACTATAGGATACTAGAACTTGCATTAATAAATAAGGAATTACAATTGAATTTTGATGTTACACATCTCCCGTAAAAGTATATCATTTTTTTGCATTGATCATTCCTTATACAACTCATCATTTCATGAATATGATTTGACAAACTTAGAAATGTTGGCAATCATGCCTACCCACAAAGATACAATAAATTTTCGGGTAGAAATAGAATGTAAAGATAGAAGTCAAGGTCGATCTTCAACTTCTTGGCAGTTGAACAGTTCTAACAATCCTATCCTTGAATAGCATTGCTAGCTCATTAACAACATCATGTTGAATTGTATCTCACTGAGCATAATTCGTTGTGATTCTACAAAAAAAATCAGTTAGCAAGCCAACTAAGTAATTTTCCCCTAGGACTATGCTTTATTAATCAACATTTCAAGAAGACATGTCAATATAATATACCTTCATTGTTTTGAGATATAAATCGACCTCATAAAAGATATGAAATGGGTAAGAAAAGATAGGTAAACATGAGTGAGAATGGGTAATTTTATCAACCAACATCAGGTTCACCATAGGAAGAGATAAGAACCAAATGCTCAAACTCCTCTTTCAAGAAATCCAAGTTTAGGTGTTTTCCAGGAATTTCATAACAAAGGTGAAGGAATGGATTAGAAAAATACTAAATTGATTCATCATGATTCATTCTTAAAAGATTGTTTGTTCCAAAAACATCTCGGTAGTTATGTTTATTGAAGGATTTATGAATATTCTCAGAAAACTAGTCGAGTGAATGGATAGAATCAATGGGTAACGTATGACACCATTGATTAACACAACCTTTGAATGTGATGGCAAGTAATCTAGCCATGACATCTTTGCAACGTATTATGCTAGAAAGACAAATACGAACAACTTGAAATAGTTGTTCATGAAAATTTGAGTCACCCTCACCATCGACCTTAAAATCAAATAGATTATGAATAACTTCTGTAGGGATGGGATAATTGAGCTCTTTAGAAAAACATCTCGGGACAATGATTTGGGGAAGATACATTTTAAATAAGAGATTCAAACCAGAATCAATGGGCACAACTTGTCATCTGCCCTCCTTCTAGAACCATTTTGTTGATGATGCTGGAAATATGTCAACCAAGGGGATATAACCGATATGAAGTCCCAATAAGAACTCACACCATTTGGTGTAGAAGTCTCATCCTGTATAAAGGCTCGGTTTCCAAATCCTTAAATATTTTCCTTGGCTCTAACTGCCAGTGCAGGAGAGTGATGCAATGGTTTCTTAAAAAATAAAGGGAGGTGTGCCTGGTGAATCTACAATTACAACTGTGTCAAGGTTCTTCTACTGCAAGGGGGAGAGACATCAAGGGATTTTTGAGGTCTAAAATGGTCCTCCTAAGGAAGTTATAAAATAAAAAAATAAGAATAGATTGCATCATCAAATTTTTGAGGGAAAAAAGAAAAAACTATTTTTTCAACTCTATTTTCAGCTTATCTCCCTATGAGTTTACTCAAATTTCGAGAAGAAACACACATAGGATGCACAATTTGGTTCTTCATCCAAGGAGTGCCCATGTTGAATACTTTTGATGGACCTTGCTATAAGAAAAATGCAATCATGTTTTTCATGTATTTCTGATTTTTCATGTGGTAGAGTCCATCAAAAGTATTCAACATGGGTACTCCTTGCCTGAGGAATTAAATTTTGCATCCAATGAGTACTCCCACTCGAAATTTGAGTAAAACATTAGGGATGTAAGTTGAAAATATGAGTTGAAAAGGTAGTTTTATTATTTTATTATTTTTTAATATTTTTACTTTTTTACTCCAAAAATGGTTAATCATCCCCCATGGTTAACATCATCATCTTGAATCCTATTGGTTCTTATAAGTTTTATTTTGTTTGTACACTTTTCTTAGGAGGCCCACTTTATACCTCAAAATTCCCCTAATGAAAATGAGCCTCTAAGTGAGTGGTAATAGTACCACCCACAAAGAGACACACATGAACCAGAAGGCTCTGTCTACATTCAGTGGAATAGTCCACAATGGGTGCAATGATCATTACGACCAAAAAATAAGGAAATATAGCTATAGTATCCCATGGAATAGTCCAAAAACATGGGAAAACAATAACAACCATTACAACACATTCTCAATAATATAAGCACTAAAATAATTGAAATAGTTCAACTATATTAGTAAATGTGAAAGCAAAGATGAAATACAAACGTCCACAGAATGGTCTTACAAACATTCATAGTCCATTATTGAAGAACGTTGAAGTATAAAAAACTTCAGATACACAGAAATATGTATAAATATTTTATTAATAAGATGAATTACAGATAGATGAGATTACACTTGCGGTTGCCTGGCTTATATACCGCCATAGGCACCTTTTGGGAAAGGGCATGATCTTATGATCGTGCCCTTTCATCTAACTAAACCTAAAATTAAACAATAACCTAAATTAACTAATTTTTTACATAACATTGCCTTCCTCTCGAAAGAATGCTTTGTCCTCAAAGCAATACGCAACGACGGATGTTGTTGACAAAATGCTTCTGAATTAGATCTTGCATCTCTGGTGACTCTTCTTTGGTCATATTTGCAGATAACATTTCTAATTGATGACATTGTACTACATAAGTAGGTGCCTCTTTTTGCACCCAGCTTCAATCATCTGAGATGAGAACAACTGATTTTCTGGTGCTTGGAATCCATGTAGTTTGTTACTCTGACCCCCCATTTGAATTTATAAATTGTAATTGATGTTGGGGCGGCATAAGTACCTAAAGTTCGTAGCCATTGGATGCTAAAACTAATTCTATCCTCCTAATGGTACGTGAAGAACGGAGACTCTAATTTAAAGTCTTGAATCTGCAAATTGACTTTATGGCATTTCCCTACCTTTTCAATCTTCTTACCATTAGCTATCATCACTTTCATGTTTGGTAAGGGAAATGAAAAAATATTGAGTTTCTTGGCCACAGTCGCATCTATAAAATTGTGTGTGCTTCCAGAGTCGATGAGAACCACTACGTTGTTCTTCTTTATGTGTCCTTTTAACTTCAAGGTCTGAGGTTGTGATATACCTGTCATATACCAGATGAAGTATAAAAAACTTCAGATACACAGAAATATGTATAAATATTTTATTAATAAGATGAATTACAGATAGATGAGATTACACTTGCGGTTGCCTGGCTTATATACCGCCATAGGCACCTTTTGGGAAAGGGCATGATCTTATGATCGTGCCCTTTCATCTAACTAAACCTAAAATTAAACAATAACCTAAAATTAACTAATTTTTTACATAACAAACGTGTTGGCCTTAAAAGGCTTATTTTATTAAGAAAAAGTTCCAAGACACATGTTTACAATGTACATCACTAGTGCCAACAGTAGGACATTGGAGCCACTCCTTCCTACTCAAAGAGATAATTGATCTCTCTAATGCATTGCAAGAGGAGCCAAGGTGAAAAATTCCTTTGCTCATAAAATAAGGGGGTATATATAACAATGGGTGATGCTTCCCCCTTGGTACTCTTTGAATACCCTCATGACTATTCAACTTCCTATGACTTTTCAACTTATATGACTCTCATATTCATGTGCGTCCTTTGGACTTTGACTTTACAATACATTTAGATATAGTACACATGGTGCACAATAGTGATGTGGCATATGACTACTCATGGCATGACATGACATGACATTGATGACATGGACTTCTTGATGATGTGGCAATGTCATTTGACTGTTGTTACTGAGTGCTAGATTTCTTCTTAGATATGCTTTCTCTTCTCTACCACATGACTTGGTAATGCAGAGTCTTCAATGATATTAAGTATTGGATGGTAGTTGAAAACTTGTGTCCCTTTGCTTCCCCTTGGTAGATCCACTTGTGAGTTCAGTTGCAAGAGAGTCTTTAGGCATGCCTCCCTCCTCCTTTTCCTTCTTCATTGTCTCATTGTAACAACCTTGGTGAAGATTCCATGTAATGAAAGTTAATAAAGGAAAAATAATAACCACAGTCGATGCGACACTTATTCCAAGATGAATGTTGGGCAAGACATCCTAGTGTCGGTTTTCATTTGGTTTATTATGGCTAAGCAAATTGGAAAAGGAAATGACTAAGGCTTTGGAAAGGCATAGTGGCATTTTTTGCACATTTATTTATGTAAATAATGGAAATTAGTAGAAAAGGAAGGTGAAAGGTCACAAGTTGCATGTGAGGAAGAAATTGAAGGAAAATAATGGAAAATGAAGAAAATAGAGGCCTAATTGATAAAAAGGCTTCTGAGGACCATCTTGTAACCTTTTGTCAATTCAGTTTTGGAGCTCTCCCATTATTCTCTCTCTCTCTCTCTATTATCACCAAAAATTGATCATCTAGCCATCACTTACTAGATGGATTAAATTACACCATGTAGGGCCAATTTTACGATAGTAAAATTTCTTTCACTATAAGAGATTAATTAATAAACCACATTTGTTAAGTTATTTATGGTTAAGGTCATGAACAATAATTAAATAAATCATTATTTATTTAATTATCTTCTAAGAATAATTAATGAAACCATTGTTTAACTAATATTCCTTGCCATATTTGACACAATCATGAGAAATAATTAGATAAATCATTATTTATCTTATTTTCCTCTAGGAATAATTAATTAATAATTAATTTTTTATTATTCCTTAACAACATTCCTTCAGATGATAAATAAATAATTTATTATTTATTATCGGAAAAAAGTATTTAACCAATTTAAATACTTTTCCCTCCAACCAAATATAATAAATATCCACAATGGTTAATTCTAGAATTTGGTTAATAATATTTTATTATTTTCCATTATTCGAGAATAACCTAATATTTTGTTATAAATTGAAGGGTTTTACATTCATTCTTCACTTTTGATCATTTTCATTGTTTCACTTACTGTCGCAACTATGATTATTATCACTGTCGTTCAACATGTTCCTTTTCCTTTTAAGTTCCCATTGAGCTCAAACATTTTGTTTGTTGGGTTTACACATTGTGGAGAAAAGAAAGAATCTACAAAGCTAAAGACATTAAGGATAGCCAAGAATCCATCCCATAGAGGGGGACTGTTACCATTATTTGTTCCCTTCATAGGTGTCATATAATAAAACATATTATTTACATCTAGTTTCCATTGGATTATCGGAGCTATTTGCACTTATTTTACTCTTCCATTTTATTGTTTAACTATCCATGTTGCATATATCATGACTTTGGCAAGTTTTGTTCCTATCATTTCCTGCAGATCTGCACTGTTTTATAGCCATGTTTATTGTTAAGGGTGTTTTTTAGCCACAGTCTAAAGTATTTTCTTTTCATACACCTTCGAGAAGAACTCTACAAAACACTTTGTCTCACTCTTGTACACTTAGAGTTTCTCAGAGCACTTTGGCATTGGATCAACAAAGGAAGAGAAGGCAAGAGGAATTAGAGATCAAGCAAGGAAGTGTAGGATCAAAGAGATAAAACAATATTCCTTGTAGGTATTGATTTGCATGTGTATTTTCCTTGCTATATTTGGCATGCATGGTATTGCATGTGGTTCTTTTGTAGTTATGGCATGGTTTTTTCCAGGTGTGATAGTGTTTTTAGCCTAGCCTAGCCATTTCTAGATAGCCATGGTGTGATGGGTTTCTCATGTTTTGGTTGAGGAGGATTGTTGGATGGATTTGAAGCTGAGTGAGGTGGATCTCTGAATGATATAGAATATGGCCTAGTGGCCCCTGAACCAAACTATGGATCACAATAAAGGCACTGTCCTAGTGACCCCAGAGCTAGACTATGGGTTGCAGTAAAGTTAAGATTGTGTTGCCTCGGTGGGCCTATGAATCCTTGTCAGTGAATGGTGGGATATACAGTAAATCCTAGAGGTGGTTTCCCTTGATTACGCATAGGAATCCTTGCTGATGACTGGCAAGATATATGTTAAAGCCTAGAGGGTGGTGTCTTAGTTTAGGGCCTAGTGATCCTTGGATTAGACTATGGATTGTGGTAAATCTTGGGAGACTAGGAGACATGGAAGCTCCTTATGGTGTACATGGAGAAATTCGGTAGCATCCATGCTTGTTTTTCCTAGTGATCTGGTGGAGATCATGGTAAAACCTTTTATTACATGTTTATTGTGTTGGCCTAGTGATCCAAGATGGATTATAGCAAAGCTTGGTTTTTATTGATGAGGGTGAGGTGGTTTAGCCTTGGGATGTCCTGGTTGGTTCTTTTTGTTTGAGTCCCACATTCATGCTTGGAATATGGAATGAGGGTGAATCGCTGAAGAGAGATTTTTCTCATCCACTCTATGGTCAAGTGGAACATGGTAGTCCCATCCTGGGTATGGATTTTGGATCATCAATATGAGGTTATTTCTATTTTATTTATATCAACATTAAACTATTTTATATGTGGATCATATGTTTGTGATTTCATTAGTATTTATGTTGCTACTATGTTGGTTATGTATGTGTTTTATGAGAGTGGCTATGTATGGATCTCATCATATTTTTACTTGTAAATGATTGGAAAATGTATCTATGACCTAATAGATGATAATGAAACAAATGATATGAGGGGACAATGGTACTTAGTGATTCTCATATAATTATGAGATCCCTATGCTTAAATATGTTGTTTACACCTGTAGATTACATATTCATGATATGTTTGATGAAATGTCTATCATGGCTAGTTAGGGTCTGGTTAAGGGATTGTTCAAGTATTTACATTTGCATCATTTTTTACTTGTTATCTCTTTGTTATGAAGTTTTCATTCAATTCTGGGAAGTGATCTAAGCTCTGGGCCTGAAAAAGTGGTTCAAATCCTAGGGACACTAGCACAACACTGAGAAAAATAGTCCCTAAACATTAGAATTCCTTGTTATGATAGAATCCAAAGCCTCCTCAATGCTAGCGGCCTATAGAATGGGAGCATCTAAAGGTCAAGTGGTCAAGAGCTTCAATGCAACCTAGGGGCCAGCTACCTGAGTAGTTGGGATGGTTCCTGCGAGTCTTGTAGCTGACGTGGAAGGTCTGTATGTTGTGTTTTCATTGATTCCACTTCCTTAAGGCCACATAGGAGGTTGAATCCAATCATAGTAGCCTCTCATCACATGTTTACCCTGGTTACTTAGGTAGATGTGGGAGGAGTGCGTTACACTCACCATGACTTGGTAGTGTACCTATTCCTATAATTCACTCATGATGGGATGACATCGATCTGAAAATCCCCTAGTCTAAGATGATCCATTATTACCCATGAACTAAACCCGAGACAAGTCACATGCTGCGAGAAAGGGCTCAATGACTGTGCATTTTACAGTTCCAATAGACAAGGGGAGACCTTGGTCACTGAGATTGCATAGTACATAGCTCAAGATAGACTGAGGGAATTTTTTGCACAATCCTCACTGAGGGAAAATTTTGTGCAATGGCCACTGAGGTGAAATTTTTCACAGTGCCCACTAAGGGAAAAATTTGCGTAGTGGCAACTGAGTGAAAATTTGTGCAGTGGCCAGTAATGGAAAAATTTGCACCATGGCCACTGGTAGAAAAAAATGTGCAGTGCCCATTGAGGGAAAAAATTGTTCAGTGCCCACTAAGGGAAAAATTTGTGCAGTGCCAAGTAAGGGAAAAAATTGTGCAGTTCAAGTAAGCAATGGAGGTTGTGAGATGGGACCCTAGGAGGAAAATTGTGCAGTTTCAAGAAACAAGGGGGTTTGGGCAACAAGGAGGCCTGAAGGGTAGATCTGTGCAGTTTCTAAAGGAAATGAGCTTTAGCTTAGGGAAGGACACTGGAGGAAGCATATGTGTAGTATTGGAGTCCAAGGGAGGCTAGATTCTCTGTGGATTGTGCAGTTCCAACAGGAAAGGGAAAAGGTTAACGGTTGAAGTTTGGAAGTGTGCAGTTCAAGGTAGACTGGGAGGCCCAACTACACAATTCAAGAGGTCAAGGGAGGTTGTTGGACTCTAGAGAACAATGATAGTGCACTGCATAGTTTCAGGCAATTGGGTCATATCCAAGAGGGATGAGATTGGGTAGTGTGCAACTCAGTCAGGGCCCACTAAAGCTAAGTTTCCCAGTCGAGAAGATTTTCAAAAAATGGCTAAGTGAGGGAAGGGAGATGGACTCATGATGAAATTGAATTGTGATCAAACACTTATCATACTTTGAAGACACTTGTGTGACTACCTCATGACAAGATGCGAGAAGTGCGACACTTAAGATATACATTGAGATGATTGTGACGACACTGTGCCAACGCTCAAGACTTTGTATATCAATGGGAAAAATGTTAACATGGTTAGGACAACTCATATACACAAAGACCGACCTTTCAAACTACCAAAAAAAGGCTAGAAACATTATACAATAGTCAAGCATTCCAACAAACAACAATTAATCCAATAAGAAAAAGGGGCCAAAGAACTTCAAGAAACCTCATCGAATGAGCTTGAGTGTTTGCAACAATCAAATAAAATACCAAGTGTTTGCAACAATCAAATAAAATACCAAGGAAGACTCGGAAATTTGAGTGCAAGCCAAAATTTTGGAGGGTGTTGTAGCAGCTACAACACAACTATAACCAACACCATGCATACACAGCCAGTACATAGGCTACGAACATGAGAACACATATGCAACTGACATGAATGCATGACCAACACACCACCCATCTAGTCCAAGGGGTGAACCATGCTTTGATACCACTATGTAACACCCTCCTCACTGATCTAGCCAACTAACCATCCAATTGGGGTAAATATTTGACAAGAGGCTACTATGATTTGACTCAACCTCCTAGGTCACCTCAAGGAAGTGGAAGTGACAAAACGAAACCAAAATGACTATCCACACATCCTACAGAACCTTTAGGAACTACCCCATCTTTCTAAGTGACCAACCCCTGAGGAAAATAAATAGTTCAAGGACCTAGAGCCCCATTTTATCCCTTGCCAAGCTCTCTAAGTGATTGAGGGTCCTAGTCGCTCCCGTGAGTATGCTTGAGTGTGACTATAGCCTTTTTTTGCCAGTGCTGTTCCAAAGACTGCGAGGTTTAAGGCCAAATTCTAGGGCTAGGACCTAGTCACTGCCCAAAACTTCATGGAATTTACAAAAATTAAAAGAAAAATAGAGACAATGACGCCAATGAAAATTATTGAACAAAGAATTGACTAGACCCCTATTAGACATGATAGGAATTTCATTAACATTGTTGGCTTGATGGGCCCTCACCCAGGTTTAGCACTAATTAGCCAAGAAATTCCCTACACTATTGGCCCTTTTGGCATCAATACACTGAGTGCGGACTGAAGTCTCACCCAAAACAGTATGGGGGATGCAGGAACTAAGTTTCCACACTCAGAGATGGTAGTGATGTTGTTTAATACCCTAAACCTTCCTTTGCACAGGTTGATAAGCCTTTTAGGTCTTATCGATATACTCACCTTAGTTGTCCTCTAGACCTCCAAGAAGGTCTACAACCATCCTTTGCATACCCTAGATAGCCAGAATAAACACTTACACGCTTCTATAACTGCTCTTACTTCCATAAATACCCAGATTAGCTTAAGTATCTAATAACTTCAACATGCATTAAGAGGATCTTCGCATAAACAAATATTCTTACTTGCATTCATTAAACAAGCAAAGCATATGGATTCACGCATCAATACAACATTAAAACATAAACTGAGTATTCATCATAACATAATCATATGAATTTATATCAGAAGTAAAATTGATCATACATAGATAATTCTAGTATAATTCTCTTTATTTATGCTTTAGATCTTCTTTACAGACTCTGACCGCCCTGCACACATAGTTGCGGGGGTCCGTGCACTCAGATGTGGACTTCTACCATAGGCCTCTGCGCACATAGCTGCATAGCCTCTTTCCTATGCTAATACTCTTCGCTCTTAGTTCTCACAGACCCATTACATTCATCAATGACTCAAAACATATTAAGACTAAACTGCTTTAGACTCTCCTTTTTATACAATGCCATGGTCCGCGGACCATGTGTGGATCTCCTAAAGATGAGATAAGTTACATAAAAGAAGGACGAAAGCCCTTGATGATTCTTTACATTTTCGCGCTCTACAGCCAAAAAATGCGGAGACTTTACACTTTTTATACAAAACTTTGGCTTTTAACCCCAAAATTGACCCTGGGGGACCTGTTCCTAATAGCCCCCCAACACAAATATGGTGACTTGCCCCTGAGTCACTCTTCTAGTGTGGAGAACTTGTCATGAAGACCTCCTAGCTCCACTTGTACCACTGTGGCACACTGCGTCACTACCTGCTTCACCTGTTCTACCAGCTACTCCATTGTTAGTCTTGCGCTATCTGTTGTGATTTTCAGCTATGTTTCCTGCAGGCTCGCTATATTTCCTTTAATGGTGGCTGTGAGCACATAGGCTACATCTAGCCAAGACCCCAATCTAGCCTTCAGTACTGCCTCCCTACGCTGTGTTGTGTCCACCTATTCCTTCAGTGCCTTTGCTTCCTGCAGCTTTGTCAACCTCTATGTAATGATGATGGTGCGCGTCATCACTCTGAACTCATTTTACTTCTGCTACAATTACCTCTGCTAGGTATCTAATCCATGTAGGTTAATATCTTCTTGCAAACTGGTAACTACTTCAAGCGACTGCTCAAAGAGTGCAGTGCAATCCTTCTGCAACATCTACTATTGCAACTGCATCCTTGAAAACAACCTTACGCTACTCTTTGACCTCTAGTGGAGTCGAAGGATGGGCCCTCAACTCAAGCTCTCTGATTTAGCTAGCTCTATCTTTGTGTCACGCACACCTGCAGCAAGCTTCCAAGTTCTGGCGTCAACTGACGCATGTTCTGGGATAAGTAGCTTTGGAGCATTTTTCCATGCTTCAGCTACCATGGTTGTGGTGTGCTCATTCTTCTCCTAAATCTTCTTATGGAGATCAATCACAAAATTCTTCTCTACAAACATCTAAGCATTGTTAACTTTCTGTTCGCTGATCACATTCAGCGTGCGCTACTCTTGGGCCTGAATTTCCGCGATCACACCATCTTAAGGGTGTGAAGGGTTTCACTTGGATGCATGGCCAGGTTCAACTCAACTTTCTTGAGAGTGTTAATGGTGGCCCAACTAGCTTTTGCTTCTATTATCAAAGCTCCAGTTGGAAGTGCAACGGCATAGGCACCCATAGAGTGAACCATCTTCACTACTTCTAAGGTTCTAGGCTACCAAACTAGTCGACACTGCACTGCCCCTCCCTACACCAGTCTACCGTTGAGTACCCTGCATCTTTAGCTTGCGCAGACCCATCTGAATGGTGACCAAGGCTTGTTTCTATTGTTGCTCAAACTACTACAGCAGTTTCATGCTCGTGTCCCTTACTGTTTCCTTGATGTCATTAAAATAACCTTCTCTCAAAGTGATTCCGTCGAGTGATGATTTACTGGCCTTAGACTTCTTCCACGACCCTTCTTTTTTTTGATTGTTGGAAATAATACTGAGAGGGGGGGTGAATCAGTATTATCAAGTCAATTATTTCTTTTTTTAAAACCAAGATCATATACGCTACTTCAGTTAGATAAAACCGTGTATATACACGACTACAGAGAAGGAAACCTGCGTATGTAATGCAGACTAATAATTTAATTTATCTTACAGATGTTGATCATTAATCCGTCAATTAGAATCAAATAAACAGTAACCAGAAATAGTAAAACAGAGCTGAAGACAATCACACACAAGAAAAAAAGATGTAAGGTGGAAATCCAATGTGGGTGAAAACCACCTGCTGCAATTTGTCTCTATCTTCTTTTAATTAAAAACCTCCTTTTACAATGTACTGGTGCAGTCCTTTACCAGTACGCAGGTTGCAACCTACAGAGAGCTACAACCCTCTCTTGTTCTCCAGCAGATCCTGGAAGGGAGCTAGAACCCCCTTAGCTCTTGCACTAGCCAAGATACTAGTACGTAGGTGCTGGCCTATAGAAGGCTACAACCTTCTCTTTCTTCCAGGGACCACGTTTCATAAATTTTCAGACTGGATCCATGAACATCAATCAATCATAAACAATCTCCTTTTCACCAATTAGCACTGAATCAAGTAGACACTTATCTGACAGCTGTACCCAAATCACAGTAACAGTAACTACACACCAAATTCTGAACCCTGAACAACGCAGCAATAAACAGAAGCAGCTAGATCACAACTCAAAATATATACGCTACTTTAATAACCTGAAACCTGTGTGCATACGCTTCTGTGTTTGGAACAACCTGCATATACGCTGTTTGCATTCACTGAACCAGTGTGTACATGCACCTTCGCTTCACTGAACCTGCGTACAAATCTATAAAGGATAATTCACTCTTTCAAATATTCAGACACTAATTAATCTAGATTATTAGATTTATAGATCAAGTATGCGCCACATATAACAGATAAAGATACTATCATTCAAGCCTTAAGATTATGACCCATCAATAGAACTTATCCTTCTCTTCGAGCTAAGGTTCCTCCATTCAGATCCAGATCTGCACCATCACCCCAATCACCAAAATTTTATATCTAGCACATATTAGATATTCAATTAATTCAGATCATCATTTGCCAAATGATCTTCTTCCTCTTTTATAGTCTTAGGCCTTCCACAATACCACGGTCCAAAACCATAATAAATCAATACCATGGACCCAAATCTTGGGATCAACACTTCTGATGAGACACCATTGTCCAAAACCATAGGTTCAAATACCAAGGACTGACTACCATAGACCAAAAGTAAGCTCTCCAACATATACGCGCTTTTCCTTGCATGAAAGTGCGTGTATACGTATACGCACCTTTGTAATGTCTAACTTGTATGTATACGTGCCTTAGTCTAGATGAACCTGCGTATATGTCTTTTCCTTTATTCTGAAAGCCTGAACTGAGATCTGTTATAAAAGAGAGTTGCCATCAAGGACAACACCTATGCCATAGTTTTAAATCAGTGCCATAGTGCCAACAATCTCCTGCTTTGGACTTGATGGCAACCCCAAGATCCTCAAAGTCATTCTCCCCCTTTGTCATCAAGGGCAAAGGATTGTGCTCCCCCTGAGTACATGTTGAAATCTCTGCCCTGCTATGCTGACCATGCTCCCCCTGACTATAGGAAAGATCTGCAAAAGATGTTCTTCAAGAAGAACCATGACATATACATCATAAAAGACCTTCCTATCACCAAATGACTCAATACATACATCCATCACCCAACCACATGGGGATCATCCACCCAACCAAGTGGGGATACATCATAAAATTACATATGACAACCAAGTACATTACATCTTCATCTCAGGCATAGTGGGGAAACCAAAATAGGCCGTTACATGACCTTGACACCATAAAAGAGATACATGACATAGAGACGAAATATGTAGAGAAAGACTTATGAAAGTCACATATAACTGATAACAACAACATCTGTCAGTCACCATTCAGATCAGCAACCAAGATTTCCTTCTGTTCTCCCCCTACCTTTGTTTCACCTGAAACCAACAACAGCTGTGAAATAGAACCAAAAGCTTCTAAGATAATGCCAACAATGCATCATTGGAAGTTTATTTGCTCCCCCTGAACTAGTGCTAGATGGTCTCTTTCAGACCCATATCAGACTATCTTCAACCAGAGCCTGTCCCTTCTGATATCCATCAAGCCTCCATATACGTGACTTTATCTACACAAACTAGTGTATATATGTGGATACTCCTCAGGCAACATGCGTAGACCCATTTTTCTCTGAAACTGACAAGATTTAATAGCAAGATGATGCATCAACTACTCCCAGCTTCTGTCTGAGGTATTCAAAAGTTTCCCTGGGCAATGGTTTAGTGAGTATATCAGAAACTTGTTCCTTAGAGGGAACATACTCGAGCTTGACCTTTTGTTCCAGCACTTGTTCCCAGAGAAAATGATATTTAATAGGTATGTGCTTGGTCTTTGAATGCATGACTAGGTTCTTTGAAATGCTGATTGCACTTGTATTATCACATAAGATGGAGATAAGTGGTGTACAAGTGATTTAAAAATCCTGCAAGGTTTACATCATCCAAAGGAGTTGAGTGCAACAAGATGCAACAGCCACATATTCCGCTTTAGCTGTAGATAAAGCAATCGAACTTTGTTTCTTGCTGAACCAAGATACTAATCTGGAACCCATAAAGAATGCACCACCACTTGTGCTTTTTCTGTCATCCATGCTTCCAGCCTAATCTGTATCTGTATAAGCATGAAGAGTGAGATCTGTATCTCTTGGATACCATAAGCCATAGTTTTGAGTTCCTTGAAGATACTTGAAAATTCTCTTTACTGCTTGAAGATGGGTTTCCTTAGGATTTTCCTGAAATCTTCCAACTATTCCTACTGCATGCATGATGTCTAGTCGAGTCCCTGTCAAATAAAGAATACTTCCAATCATGGATCTATAGGTTGGTTGATGCACTGTTGTTGATTCATCATTTGCACTGAGGCTACATCCTGTAACCATAGGGGTACATACTGGTTTTACATCTTCCATGCCATATTTCTTCAAGATCTGCTTGAGATACTTGGTTTGAGACAAGAAAATACTGCCTTCATTTTGTTGGATTCGCAATCCAAGAAAACATGTTAGTTCCCAAGAAAAGACATTTCGAATTATTTCTGCATCACCAAGGCAAAGCTTTGACTCATAGCTTCTACATTGCTGCCAAAGATAATATCATCTACATACACAACAAGTATTAGCAATTTGTTATTTTCAATTTTTATATAAAGATTGCTATCTGCGGATCCTTTTGAAAAACCTTGTTGATGAAGATATTTGTCCAAACGGTAGTACCAAGCCCTTGGAGCCTATTTAATACCATAGAGAGCCTTTTTTAGTCTGCATACAAGATTTGGCTCATTCCCAAGAATGAAACCATCTGGTTGCTCAATGTACACTTCTTCATCCAGGTCTCCATTCAAAAAGGTTGATTTCACATCCATTTGAAATACTTTGAACTTCTGAAAGCTAGAGAGAGCAAGAAACATTTTGATGGCCTCAAGTCTATCAATGGGAGCAAAAGTTTCTTCAAAGTCTATTCCTTCTTGTTGTGCATACCCTTTACACACCAGTCTGGCCTTG
This sequence comes from Pinus taeda, assembly GCA_000404065.3. NCBI lineage: Eukaryota > Viridiplantae > Streptophyta > Pinopsida > Pinales > Pinaceae > Pinus > Pinus taeda. Next base: position 56,524 of record APFE030406258.1, read on the forward strand.
TTCCTAATCACTTCCCCATTTTCATTCAGCTTGTTTTTGAAGATCCATTTTGTTCCTATGACATTCTTATATTTTGGTCTCGGAACCAATTCCCAAGTGTTATTCTTTTTGATCTGCTCAAGTTCTTCATCCATTGCTTTGACCCAGCATTCATCTTTGCATGCCTCTCTTACATTTTGTGGTTTAGTGGAGGAAAGTAATGCCAAATAGCTTGAAGCTTCTACAATTGTTCTTCTTGTTCTTATACCTACCTCTTTCTGCCCCAAAATTTGAGTTTCTGGATGATTCTTTTGAACGTATCTGGATGGAGTCTTTTCTTCTATCCTTATTTGTTCTTCAAGCTCCTCATGGGTTTCTTATTCATAGGTTTCTTCTTCATCACGAATCTGATTTGATGTTGATGGATAGGCCTCAACATCTTCGAAATTTTCAGATCTTACCTGCCTAGGAGTGTTTTCTTCTTCATTAACCACTACATCAATACTTTCAACAATTTTTCCAAGCCTCTTATTATAACACTTGTATGCTTTGTTGTGGGGAGAGTAGCCAAGAATAATGCCTTCATCTGCTCTAGGTTTAAACTTGCCAAGATGTTCATCAGTATTTTTGATATAACATTTTCTTCCAAAAATTTTGAAATATTTTACTGAAGGAGTCTCACCATACCAGAGTTCATGAGGGGTTTGAGTGTTGTTTACTCGGACATTTGTTTTGTTGAGAATAACAACTGCAGCAAATGCAACTTCACCCTAGAAAGTTGCGGGAGTTCCAGACTCATCAAGCACATCACGAGCCATTTGTTGAACCATTATTTTCATCCTTTCCACTACTCCATTTTGCTGAGGAGTCTTGGCTGTAGAGAATTCCCCTCTTATTCCATGTTCTTCACAAAAATAAAAAAATTCATTGGAGGTAAACTCCCCACCTCTATTAGACCTAAGGCATTTAATTTTGTGATCTGATACGTTTTCAACCAAAGCTTTGAAGGATTTGAATTTTTCGAAGGCTTCATCTTTGTGCTTCATAAGTCCTATCCAAACCATCCTTGAATAGTCGTCAATGAATAATATAAAGTATTATTCTCCCCGAGGCGACCTTTTCCTAGATGGATCACATACATCAGTATGGACAAGTTCAAGTTGCCTACTAGCTGATCCTTCCTTCTCAGGGAAGTTAGTTCTGGTTTGCTTATCAAACTGACATGATTTTCGTATTGTATTTTCTGGAATTCTGATGTCTGGAAGACAATGAACTTCCTGGTATTTTCATGCTTTCCTTATCTGTGAGAAACTTAGATGCCCCAACCTCCAGTGCCATAGCCAGTGTTCATCATTCTTGCTTAGATAGCATTGTTGTTTTCCTTCTTTGAATATGTATAAATTATTTGGAGTCCTTATGCCTTTGATCACTGTTTCTCCTATATCAAGATCACCAACACTACATCCATTTGATCGAAAAATTACCTTTGTTCCTTGATCGCACATCTGACTATCACTCAATAGATTATGCTTTAAGCCATCAACATACACAACATTTCCTGCTTTGACCTTATCCTTTAAAAGAATAGAACCTTTACCTTTTATGAGTGCAGAGGTGTCATTTCCAAATGAGACCTTCTTCTCCTTCTCCAAGGACTATATGACTGAAGTTTTTCTTTATCACCTGTCATATGTTTTGAACATCCACTGTCGATGTAACATTGATTTTCCTACCCTTCTGCATATAAGGCTATACCACATCTTTCTAGTTGTGGTTCTTTCATTCTCCATGTTCTGATATTTGAGGCTTGCTCCTTCTGAGTTTTCTGTCGAAACCTGCTCCTACATTCAGAATCTTCATGACCAAAACTATTACAAATAGAACATTCTATTTCATTTTCAAGAGTAGAAAAGTTATTGTAGGTCCTTTGCATGATCCCAGTCATACTCCTCTATTTTTGAGTTTCTCTAGTCATGATAGTTTTGTAGGCAACACACTGAGCTGCTTTGTGTCCAAATTTGTGACAAGAGAAACATTGGTCATTGAAGAAATTCCTGCTATTATCAACCCTACAGACTGAATGATTGTAGTTTTCATTCATTCTTGATGCGAATTGAGAATGATTTACCTGTGGTCTGTTGTAGCTTCTATTTATCCTTGAAGTAGATTGCCCCTGATTTCCTTGGTGATCTCTGTTCATTCTTGAAGAAAAATGTCCCTGATTTACCTGGTGATCTCCATTAGGCTTTTGCTCGCTCGTCCTTGCTGCATCAAGATAACTTTTGGAGGTGGATGGTTTCTCTGCTTGAGTTGCTTCTTCATTATATCCCAGACCTGTCTTGATTAGAGGAGAACGTTGCACTTTGATAATCTCATCTAACATTTTAGATCCTCTAACAAATCTAAGATTAAGAGCTTTGGTTTTCTCAACCTCTTTTCTAAGTTCCATAATTTCACATTCTAACTTTTCATGATGTTTTTCACTTTCAGCCAGTTGAAATTGCAAAGTATCAACAATCATATTTTTGTCTTCTAAACAAATTTTCAGTTTAGAAATCTCTTCATAAAGACCTTCTTCATCTACAACATCCATAAAATCATCATCTTCAAAAGCCATTAAAAGTCTATAGTTATTATCTCGTTCATCTTCATCACTATTTCAGAGTCCATCACTGTCTTCATGAGTGTAGTAGCTTTTCTTACTTGCGTTCTATTTCTTGTTCCATCTAATAGGTTCCTTTCCTTTGCCAAGCTTATCAGGACACTTGGCAGCATAGTGATCAACTCTTCCACAAGTAAAGCATTTGAAGGGCAACTTACCTCTAAATCTTCCAGCACCCCGTTGAAGGTTCTTGACAAAGTTTGATTCTTCCTCTTCTTCTGACATATGTCCTGAATCATAGTTATATTCTTTACCTGAAGCCTTGAATGTAGCTTCTCTCCTGTCTGATGGTCCTCCTTTCCTCATTTCATAAGCAATCAGAATTATGTGCAGCTGTGACATGGTAAGATTTTGTAGATTCTCTTCTTCTTCTATTGCAGAAACTTTAGATTCAAACCTAGGGGACAAAGATCTTAGAACTTTTTCAACCACAGCAGCCTCTTTTATTTCTTCACCCAAGTTTTTCCTACAATTAGCAATCTCATCTACACGTAGGAAATAGTTAGCCACACTTTCATCATTGTGCATGCTGAGATTTTCATACTGAATTCTGAGAGTTTGAAGTTTTGCTCGTTTTACCTGTTCATCTCCTTCATAGCTCAGAAAAATCTTGTTCCATATTTCTTTTACAGATTTATACTGCATAACCTTGACGAATTGTGATTGAGATAGACATCCTAATAGGGTATTGACAGCCTTTGCATTTGTTTCATATTTTTTCTTCTCAGCCGGATTTGTAGGAGTTGCCGATGGAAAAGTGTACTCTGTATCTATGATATCCCAGACTTCTGTACCCAGAGATTGAAGATAGGCAGTAACTCTTAGCTTCCCATATACGAAGTTTTTCCCATCAAAAATTGGTGGCCTGATATATGCTTCTCTCTCATAGTTGCTCATGATGATGGATCTTCCTTCAAGCAATCAAGCTTCTTCAAAAGGACCTACTCTAATACCAATTGTTGGAAATAATACTGAGAGGGGGGTGAATCAGTATTATCAAGTCACTTATTTCTTTTTTCAAACCCAGATCATATATGCTACTTCAGTTAGATAAAACCGCGTATATATGTGACTACAGAGAAGGAAACCCGCGTATGCAATGCAGAATAATAATTTAATTTATCTTACAGATGTTGATCATTAATCTATGAATTAGAATCAAATAAACAGTAACCAGAAATAGTAAAACAGAGTTGAATACAATCACACACAAGAACACAAGATGTAAGGTGGAAACCCAATGTGGGTGAAAACCACCTGTTTCAGTTCGTCTCTATATTCTTTTAATTAAAAACTTCCTTTTACAATGTACTGTTGCAGTCCTTTACCAGTACACAGGTTGCAACCTGCAGAGAGCTACAGCCCTCTCTCATTCTCCAGCAGATCCTGGAAGGGAGCTACAACCCCCTTAGCTCTTGCACTAACCAAGATACTAGTACGTAGCTGCTGGCCTACAGAAGGCTACAACCTTCTCTTTCTTCCAGGGACCACGTTTCATAAATTTTCAAACTGGATCCATGAACATCAATCAATCATAAACAATCTCCTTTTCAGCAATTGACACTGCATCAAGTAGACACTTCTCTGACAGCTGTACCCAAATCACAGTAACAGTAGCTACACACCAAATTCTAAACCCAGAACACTGCAGCAATAAACAAAAGTAGCTAGATCACAACTCAAAAGATATTCCCTCCTTTAATAACCTGAAACCTACGTGCATACGCTTCTGTGTTTGGAACAACCTGCGTATACGATGTTTTCATTCACTGAACCAACGTGTATACGCACCTTCACTTCACTAAACATGCGTACAGATCTATAAAGGATAATTCACTCTTTCAAATATTCAGACACTAATTAACCCAGATTATCAGATTTATAGATCAAGTATGTGCCATGTATAACAGATAAAGATACTATCATTCAAGTCTTAAGATTATGACCCATCAATAGAAATTATCCTTCTCTTTGAGCTAAGGTTCCTCCTTCATTCAGATCCAGATCTACACCATCACCACAATCACCAAAATTTCAGATCTAGCACATATTAGATATTCAATTAATTCAGATCATCATTTGCCAAATGATCTCCTTCCTCTTTTATAGTCTTAGGCCTTCCACAATACCACGGTCCAAAACCATAATAAATCAATACCATGGACCCAAAACTTGGGATCAACACTTCTTATGAGACACCATGGTCCAAAACCATAGGGTCAAATACCAAGGACTAACTACCACGGACCACAAGTAAGCTCTCCAACATATACGCGCTTTTCCTTGCGTGAAAGTGCGTGTATACACATACGCGCCTTTGTAACGTCTAACCCGCGTGTATACGTGCCTTAGTCTAGATGAACCTACGTATATGTCTTTTTCTTCATTCTGAAAGCCTGAACTGAGATCTCTTACCAAAGAGAGTTGCCATCAAGGACAACACCTGTGCCATAGTTCTAAATCAGTGCCATAGTGCCAACACTGATCCCTAGTGCACTTAACTTGGAATGGAGTTGTCTCCGGTTCTACACCACCCTGTCCTGATTGTTGCTCTTCTTCCTTATTCTGTGGTGAAGGAGACCTATGAATTCTGTCAGAGTCACGCTCTTCCTCATCTTCTTTCTCTTTTGCCTAATCCGTAGTAGTGCGCTATGCTCTCACTTTTCTCTCAACCTTCTTTTTCCTCTTGTCAACCAACTATTGCATATTCAACTGGGCCTCTTCCTTCTTCTTCTTTCCCTTGGACTTACTAGACCTAGCTAACAAATCTGAGGCCATGCACCGCTTTGCTGACCAACGGTCAAGGACCACTGTGATTTCATCATCTGTCACAAGGTATGGGAGATCAGCACATCATTGATCAGTATTGGTTCTCCTAACCATAGGCTCCTATCGTGTACCAAGCATAATAGCTATTTTATCACTATCAAAGTTATGGGTGCACGGTTGTAATGCAACACCCATAGTAGGTTCAACAATCGTACCTTGTCCACCCGTTTAATCCATTCCCATGACTCTAGCGTGGCCACACCAGAGTCTTTATAGAAGACACGAGTCACAAATGTATCAGTCACCATGTGGGGGAACCACTTAGTATCCGCCAAGTCCTAATCCTCTAAATTTAGATGTGGCATGCGCGCCAAGTGTGGACCTTCGAATGTGATCTTGTTTGGCAGCAATAGTGTGTTAAGTAAAAAATTTCCCTCATCTGGGTCCTTCGAGACCTTAATCCTGCCTTGTCATGGAGGGATGTATTATGGTAACTTGGAAATAGGGTCTACCCCCTCAATATCGATATCCTATGTGCCCATACCAGAGTCTTCCACACCCTCATTGAATTCTAGATCTACCACCTTTCCTTTCTCCTATGTGATAGGTTTCTCTTTTTCCTGGTGCTTTCTCGGCAACTCGTGCACCGGCTATGTCACTCTTTGCTTATCCTTCTTCGTCTTAGGACCCTCTCTATTCTATGAAGCCCTTAGCTTGGGTGACCTCGGCGATTTTGACACTTTTGTGAGCACCTCTACACATGCAACCTTAGGGGTAGGTCCCTAAGAGCCCATTGATCCTCCAGCACTTATTGTTTCCATGGGCACCAACATGAGGCTAGTAAGAAGCTCCTGGGTTGCTTTAGGAAACTTGTCAAATACTGAACAGGCCACCAAAGCCTCAAAATTCTGAAGTTTCATGTTTGCTTGATAGCTCAACACCTTAATTCTCAGAATGCAAAGTGTTTCTTGTTGGGTGGCCATTTGTAATTTATAGGAAAATTTAACTTTGAATTCGACTGTTCCCCCCAAAATCCACTCATAAATACTAGATTGGTGGTAGATTTTCAAATATCTCGCTCTTAAATTTTCACTTAAATGCTGCCCCCCCACTCCACTTAGCCACTTTCTCATTGTAAACTCATGAACAATGACCATAACAATCACTTTATGGCTGCCTTGCACAGTCTCTCCTCCTATAGCATAGCTCAATTGATGCTTCTGTTGATAATGTGACATTCCTCCTTTCTGTGCAATCCCCCAATTGCCCATCTCTATGACCCATGCACTATAGTTTATAGTCCTGCACCTCCTTTTAGTTGCGTGGAGTGCTAAGACTATGCTTCCACCATATAGTCATCTGGCCGAATCCTTGGTGTATGGCTTCAATCGACTACCATTTACCTTCCCTGGAAATGGCACTCCATTCAACTTCACTAGTTGAACTACTCCACCATTGGTAATCTCCTTGATGACATAGAGCCCCAGCTAATGCATCCGAAACTTTCCTGAATATTTATCAAACTTGCTGTCATATAATAACACTAAATCATTTACCTTGAAGGTGCACAATTTGATGTGCCAATTGTGCCATGCATTTTCATGCTCCTTTTGAACTTGCTGATGGAACCCAACCAAAAATCTATCCTCTTCCAGCTCTGTCAGCTACGCAAGCATTTCTTCCAGGGCTCTACCATCTGCCATTCCTATAAATTCCGCTATGCACAGGCTAGGTAAAATGTTCTCCATTGGCATCACAACTTCTACGCCATAAACCAGCCTGAAAGGCATTTGTCCAGTTAGATTTTTACAAGTCGTCCTATAAGCCCATAGCACAGTGGGTACGTGCACATCCGAGTCATTTATTTGTGCATTACAAACCTTCATCAACGTTTTCTCCAATATCTTATTAAATTCTTCAACCGTCTCATTAAGGAGATGCATACTGCAATCGCTCATCAAAATCTTCAGGCAACCAAACCTATTCAGTACATACTCAAAGATAGTCAGTACATACTCAAAGATGAACTTTATTATTGTTTCCCCTGTACAGTCCTTCACAAGCTGTGCCTCTGCCCATCTGGTTGTTGGCATTATGGTTCTGGTATGATTTCAGATGTTGTACTTGATGGCAAACACCCATGGCATGGCTCTCATTTTGATGAAAATAAAGAAGTACGCAGGAGAACAGTTCAGGAGGTGCGTACCCGCGGGTATGACGTGCAGGGATCGCGTCCAAATACGCGGGTCACCCATTCATGGGGTGCGTACCCCAATGCACACATTTCAAGGCAGTTAAGCGCCCACCCGTGGGGTTTCTCAGTGGTATTTAGCCAACAATATTGGGTTATCATCGTTTTGGCCCGCGGTATTGATTATTTTATTATTATTATTGAGCCCCATGATCCTTGATTTGAGGAAGAGCTAGCCTATATAAAGCAAAGGAGATCATTTGGCTTGTGTATCTTTCGTGTCTTTGAATATCTTAAGATCTGATCTATTGGGTTCTCGGTTCTTAAAAAGATTGATTTATAAAGGAGAAGTCAGAAGCGAATTGGCGAAGGGTGATCTCTTGAGCACAAGTTCAGATCTGAGCATCTGAGGTTATTTCAACCCTAGTCCAAGGTACGCAGAGGCGCCGAAGTTTAGTGCGTGGGTACGCAGAGGCGTCGAAGGTTCTGTGCGTGGGTACGCAGAGGCGCCGAAGGTTCAGTGCGTAGGTACGCAGGGAAACAGTGGTTCAGGTGCATACTTTCTGTAGCAGCACGCGGCGCGGTTATTCTTTTGGGTGCGTATCTCCTGGGAAGTACGCGGTGCGATAGTGCCATTGGGTGCGTACTGTACGCAGTTCAGTGAAAGGATCAGTGCGTGGCCACGCAGTCCAGAAGAAGGAGATCTGCGAGTATACGCAGAGAGGCAGAAGGTGAACTGCGTAGCAACGCAGGCCAGTAAAAGAAAAACTGCGTATCCGTGTTAAGATCTTCTATTGGTTGAATTTTTTCTGTTGATAAGGTGTTCTGGGTTCTGTTCTGTTATTGTTGATCTGGTTATTGCAGCTGACTGTATAATTTACATGTACTTGATGATCATTTGATGTATATGGATCCAGTTTGAAAATTTATGAAAAGTGGTCCTTGAAAAGAAGTAGGGGGTTGTAGCTCCCTTTCAGGAGAGACTGGAAAACGAGAGAAAGTTGTAGCTCTCAGCAGGTTGCAGCCTGCGTACTGGTAAAGGACTGCACCAGTGCAAGATCATTGTAAAAGGAGTTTCTAATTTGAAAGAAGATAGAGACATATTGCAGCAGGTGGTTTTCACCCACATTGGGTTTCCACCTTATATCTGGTGTTCTTTGATGGGACTGTCTGTTTTTCTTGTTCATGCTCATTGTTTTATGGTACTAATATGCAAAAATAATTCAAAGTATAAATA
>APFE030406261.1:10936-21257 GCA_000404065.3 Pinus taeda
TGAATTTGACGTGTTAAGGGGATAGAGAAAATGTAAATGCAAGTATGTTTGTGAATTCAAAGGCCATTCGCTTATCGCTGCATGAAATTGTCTTCGTGGTCTACATGCAATATTTTCTCCACGAGTCTTGAATTAAGTCCCTCCTGTAGAAAAATTGAGACACTGTCAAGGCTCACTGGTGGAAAATTGTGAATTTTATATGGCTATGTGAATGTTGGAGACGTAGCTCTGTTTAAAATTCCCGAGTCCTCCTTCTGTACATGAGCAGCAAAGTTTCAAAACAGGGGAATTGACACGAAGAGGCCTACAGATACCGTTTTCAACGGTCTGAGAAGGAAACACACCTAGATTTTTCTTACTGCTCAAAGCACAAGCAAAAACAGAGTCCTTTTCACCATGTTGGGAGGGTTTATTAGAAAAGAACCCTCGGACTCCAAGAAATTACGGGAAACCCCTGAGGTAGTGGACTTGTTTTCTCATGCACACTGGATGACATTCTGTGACAAGCTTCAAGGTCATGATGATGAAATTACAGAAGAATTCCTAAGGTCCCTGAAGCCGAAGTCCAAGACATTAGCCATTGTCAAATTCAGAGGATTGACCCTCAGACTCACCCCACAACTCATTAGCAGAGTAACTGATCTATCGATGGGGGTACCCTGGGATAAGGAGGAGAGAAAATTGGGTCAAAAAGCTAAAGAAGAGTTCTTCTTGCGAGAGGAAAAATTTTTAGAGGACAAGAATGGAGTTCGAAGAACTAGCCTACAACCATTCTGGAGTGAATTCGGCCTCCAAATTATGAAGTATATTATGTGTGAGGGGCGATTTAGCATCGTGTATGGCTATCATTTCTGTTTGCTAATAGAACTCAGGCACCAAATGGACCTACCCTCAGAACATAAATTGAGCATTCCCTACTTCCTCCTCCAATCCATGATTGAGTGTGCCACAAAGCTGAGGGAGGGGACACTAGACCAGCTAGCCCATCATGGGCTTATCAAGCTCCTCATGGAAGATGCACTCCACACTTGCATCGTCCCTCTCTCCTGGGAAATTGTTCGGAATATGTCTAAGGATGATGACATCCGAATTTTGGCCGAAGAGCTAACTTCCTCCAGCAGCGAAGAAAAGGAGCACACTCAGGCAGAGAAGAAAGTTAAAGGACAAGAAACCCCAGGAAAAACACCAAAGAAAGAACAAAAAGGAACACAATAAAAAAGCCAAGCTACCAAAATAGTGGGTGGTAAAATTACACCAACACCCAGGTAGAAAAGACTACAGAGCAGGGTAGAAAGTACTGAGCAAGTCCAAGCAAGTGAAGGCACCCCTAAGGCAGCCTCAGCCAAGCTAAAGGAAAATGCACCCTCAGCCAAGCAGGCTAAAACAGTGCCATCTGCTTCTAGAGGAAGCTAGAAGGCTATTTCTACAGGAATTTTAAAAACGACTTCTACAGGAAGCCAGAAAATGGCCACTACGGGACTTTCTACAGGAAGTTCGGAAAAAGGACAGCAGAAGGAAAAATTGGCGGAGATTCTAGCTAGGGAGGCAGCAGCTATGCTGGCCACCCTAAGTACCTCTCCCAAGCAGAAGGAAAAGTGAAAGAGGGAGACTCCTTTGTATTTTAAAGCAAGAAGGAGTGTGAGGATTAAGATTGGCAGACCCCAACCTCCATCAAAAGAGCCAAACACAATTGTGGATACCCCTACCACACTAAAGGATAGGTCCCCCTCCAAGGAATCCATTACTTATGAGTGGGGGAGCCCGAAAACATCCTCATCGAGGGAAAGGATGGAGAAATTGAACTCGGAATCCTCTCTACAGGATGTCGAGGCTGCTCTACAGCAAACTTTGGCTAGGCTGAAAGAAACTGAGCAAATGGAGGAAAGAGCAGCCAAGTCATCACAGGAGGAGGAGAAGACTGATATCATCATGGAACCAAGCCCCCGGCCCAGCCTGGGCTCTTATTATAACTTTTTAGAGGCCAGCAAAATTATTCCTCAAAAATTCACAGTGCCACTGTTTCTAGCACTAGAGGAAGAAAGAGTACGAACCCACACTTGGATGAAGATCAATAAATCCAAGGGGGTAGTAGATATAGGGCCTCTAGAGGAAAGGCTCAAGGAAACCCAAAGGGAGTTGGCAAGAGTACGACATGTGGACAGCTCCCAACAGGCCAAGTTAAGAGAAGAGAACGAGCTGCTTAGATAGGAGCTACAACTACAGGAACAAAGGAAAGAAGAGGACACAGCAGCCAAGGACACCACAACAGAACCTCAAGAAAAAGAAGGAATGAAAGTTGATCTTGAGGAACTAAACCGGCAACTACAGGAAAGGGAATTGCAGGGAGCCATAGAGATAAAATCTCTAAAACAACAGATGCAAGAAAAGGAGGCACAACTGGCCTACATGGCCAGTTGGGCAATGGAAGCTCCGCAATGTAGGCAGCTGGCCAAATCCTATGGTCTATACCTCAGGGATCACTGGCTGCAATTCCAAATCAACACATTGGCACAGAGGGGTATCTCCCAAATCCAAAACCCCCAGCAGTTCATGGATTTATGTAACAGCAGTTCATCGGAAGATAAGGCTAAGCTTTTAGAGTTTTACCTTCATAATTTGACCCTTCCAAACATAACCTCGTGGGACCCCAACAAAATAGTAGGGGACATGCAGTTGATGGAAATGACCTCATTGTTAAACCACAAAGAAAAGAGAGCGGCAGAGGTCAGAAATTTCATGGACCGAGAACTACATGAACCACTACTGATTAGAGCAGATCCAGGGGACCCCACAGCATTGATATCTGCTCACCAGCACCTAGCAACCAACTCTCAGGCTCTATTAGAGTACATGGATCGGCAGGCTCAGGCCATAGCACACTTCGATGATATGGAGCGATTATTGGGGGAAAGTTGTGTTCATGCTTGCACCCGTAGGTGGAACACATTGTCCCACAACCTCAAAATCAGGGAATATCACACTCCAACTAGGATGAGGGAGGCTTTGGCACAAGTGCCTCTCTACGAAAAGTCTATGCAAAACCTCCAAGCCAGTTTGATAGGCCTCAAGTTAAGTCCACCTCTGCTTTTGGGATTGTTAGAAAGAAGCACAGAAGAAGAAGAGCATAAACAGTGGGAAGAGGTAGAAAGGAAGGCCAGATTCCATGACAGTGGGAGGATACTACTTCAGAAGCCTAGGATGTGAGGGTGGAGATCAAAGCAATGAAGGACAAGGAGCTGGACTAGTTGCTCAGAGGATGAGCAACCCTTTTAGGAAGGGGGTGATGATGAGCCAAAAATTTGGTAACTTGTTGGGCTCATTTGGCCTAATAATCCTTGTTCAGTCCTTGTTCAATCCTTCATTTTTCATAGCTTATGCATTATTTTTAAGTATGTTTATGTCATTTGTACGAATAAGGGTAGTCACTCTTCCTAGGTGGCTAACACGTGCTCATTTCAAGTTTTTTGACACATGTTGGAGTAAAACCGAGCAATCATGGGCTAGAAGACAACCAAGATCAAGGTGAGGATTCATAGTGGGGTTGTCTATGACATTAAATAGCCCTTCATCGGGATCTTCACCCCAAACTCCGAGCTCCAAAGGCCAGCAAAACCAGATCTAGAAGGCAGCCAAGCTGATTTTGGAAGGGACTGTCTACTCACAGTTTGGACAGCCAAGTCCCATAGATTTAGGGTGCCAGCTAGGGCCCTCATGGTGTATAAATGTTAAGGCCTCAGCCTTCATAAAGGACTTTTGAAACCACTACATATTTTGCACTACAATGTTGTTAGCTTTAGCTTGTTCTCTTGTAGCCATTTTGGCATAACTCTTGACTTATGACTTTTTTTGATAATCAGAAGCAATCTGATTTTATATCAACTCTGAGTTTTCTATAGGAGCCATAACTCTCAGGGTTGGGCCCAACCTGAGAGCCTAGGGATTCCTTTTGTACTGTTATCTTTCCTTTATGCATTGTTGTTTCCCTTTTATGCATTTGAAATGTATTTCTGTTAGGCAGATTTAGTTGTGTTGATTAAATAGATCATTGTTTATGAATAGAATTGCTTCAGATGTTTAAAATAGATTGGTAGGATAATAACAGGGAAAAAAGCTCCAAGAAGAGGGTCACCAACACTTTCGGTTTCACCTCATCCTTATTGGATCAGGGGCTGGAATTGAAGTAACCATGTTGTCCCAACAAAAATACTAATTTGCTTGACCATGCAATCCTTAGTGTACTGTTTCCATTTGCAGAAGTTAGTTATGGGTTCAGATCTCTAAAATGTTTCATTGCATAGTTGATGTACATGGTTTTCTTTCCAAATAAAGTTGTTGTTCATTCATTTTATTGTTAGTCAGATTAGATTAGCTAGGACTTTGATTATTTGTAAGACTTTGTTGATTCAGTTGAATGTACACTGTGCAGAGCACCTCTACCACTCTTTCATCCACCTAAGCTTCATCAGAGCCAACTGTTCCATCTCCTAGCTAGGTTCCTCGTCTCACATCTGTCCTTTTGCCTAGGTAACCCTACCTTTTTGTGCAATCATTGGTTCAACCTTCTTTGAGCTAATTCAACCTTCTACACCTTCTGCCCTCTCCATCCAGCAGCCCCTAGGTCACTCCATGCCCCTATCCTACCTCCCTATCCATTCATTCATCTTCCCTCTCTCACCCATCCTCTAAAAACCAATTTTTAAACATCCTGTAGAAATTTTTGAACATTCTGTAGAAAGTCCTGAACATCCTGTAGAACCCCTGTAGACTTCCTATAGAAGCTCACAAATGAGGTTTATTGACAACCAAACATTGTGAAACTCTCTAGAAGGGTGTTAGGGACTCCTTAGACCCTCTCTGAGGCTTCCCAACCTTTTCCAAGCATTTCTCCTCCTTGATCCACCCCTGCACAGTAAAGAACAGTGAAAGCATATGCATGATGAAACTGACAAATTAATAAAAAATACAAAAAGATGTTTTCTTAGGATAGAGGTAGTCTAGACACATGTATTTTACCTTCATAGAAGTAATGGCATCTCTTTCAGTAGTTTTAATTCTCATCTTTGCATCAGTAGGACTAGCTGGTAGAATTAGGGTTTGCTAGGGTTTGTGCTTTCCTTCAGTTTTCAATCTCTTTTCGCAAATAGATTAGCTTTCTTTGAGGTAGCTTTCATCCATCAATTAAAAATCTTCTTCTAAGAGCTCATAGAAGCTGGCTTAAGCTCCTAGTGGACTTGTACCAGCTACAACAAGAGCTAGTACTTGTGCATACAACACCGTCACTTCCAAGTTTGTTACAAACTATTGGTTGATAAAAGTAAAGAAGGGAGTCCCAGGAGTTGCAGCATTATTGCTGCAATACTGGAGCCCACCACCGTGACTAGAAAATTCCAAACCTTACCTGGAACCAGCTGCTACCCGAAAATATCACTCATTCCTCAAAAAACGAGTCTCCTTTAAGCTCATTTCATGTGACTCATAAAATATGAAATGATTGCCAAGAAATTGGCCTATCCAACTCGTTAAAGTTTATTGGAAGTGCTATCCCTCCTATAGATTTTAATCTTTTTGGACTTGAGGGATTATGACACAAAAAGATCGAGCGCTTGTCTTGTTCAGCTCATTAAAAGTATCGAAAATTCATCCCTTTCATATTATTTTATACTTTTTTGAACTTAAGGGATTATATTATGAGAAAGGAATACCGGATTTTCCTTTCTGTCTCTTTTCAAACTCTCTAAAATTGAAAAGAACTGAGTTATCTTTGTCATTAAACTCATTAAAACAATAGCGACAAACTTGTCCATGTGGACAAGAACAAGTTTCACTGTCGCTGGTCTTGTTAAAACATAGCGACGAGTTTGCCCGAAGGGAAAATTATAGAACAAGCATATGTTATCCTCCTCAAGCTTGAAAAAAATAAAGAGGTACTAGTTAGTAATGACTGGGGAAAAATTGGGAGGAAAACTTGAAGAAACTTTATTGGTAGAAAGTTGCTCTTGAACATGACACTTTCACTCCATCACCATGATTGAGTTGGGTTGGGTTATTCCATTCAACGGTCATTACCATTGGTCCACTATACCATCCATTTTTGGGGTTAACACTACCAATCCATTTCAGTGTCGCTGATATGTTCAAGAGAAGTCACTTAGATAATTCACCAACCTAGCTTGTGTCTCATCTATTGCAATACCTTCACCCTTCATTCTTTCATGACCGCCACCCTGAACCATGTATCATCAGATCATTTTCACCTCCACTAAATCATTTGCTCCATTCTGTGTCGTAGATGTGGGATTCATTAAGGCCCTCCTACGACAGGGCACTTCTTGTTGATGATAGCTCATTATCCAAGTGTGACCAGGAATAGTGTCCACTCGGATTTTGCTATTCCCACTAAGATGGGTGGCTATCTTAGAAACAAAAAAGTAAAGTCTACCTTTGTTTTCTTTTATGAAAATAGAGAAGAGGAGAACCAAGAAGACCAACCTTAGTCTTGTGCTTGATTTCCTCTCTTTCTTGATAGAGCTTCGCTGCTTCTTCTTCATCTGGCCAGCTTCAAAAGAATCTGTAGAATCACAGCAACATACTACTATCTAAGAAACAAAGATCTATATTCATAAATAACATAGGATCAGTTGTGTGTTAACCATATAAATGCATATATAAACAAGTACACAAGAATATGGAAGAAAACTAGAATAGCTTTATTAAGATGAAAAGTAGCAAAAGGATTACAACCATATGTTCTGACCCAGCATCATCCTCCAGCTAGGAATCCCTTCTTAACCTCAAGCAAAGCTTAGATCACCCAACACTATGAATGTACACCAGAAAACAAACAACACTTCTCTATAAGATACAAAATTCCAGCCTCTGGATCTCTGTGATGAGGGATCCATATATATATGCTTACAGAGAAGTGAGTCATCTTCTGGGATCTTGATTAGTATCCTCTCTCTGATAGTTCCTGCTTCCACTTGGAGAATGATGATCTCTTACTCATCCCTGGTAGAAAACAAAGAGGCAAGTGTCAGAGGGGAATCTTCTGGAAGATTCCATGATCTTCCACCTCGCAATTTTTTCCCTGCCATTTGTCCATTCCCGACCATTGCACCCTACAGAGGAGCAATTCAGTATGCTTCACACCTTGTACATTGGGAAGGTGATATGCATCATACCCTCTGCACTGAGCTTCCAGTATAGTCTAGTTTTGACCATTTATGAGCAGTTTTCAGTGGAGAACTTTTGGGAGATGATGTAATTAGTTGACCTTGTTTCTTTAGGCAGTGAAGCAACACTTTTAGGTACTTGGGAGCCCTCAGTTTATGGACATTTATGATTGGGGTTGAAGTGCCCAAAAATGTCTATAACAGTTGCCCCCTAAAGCATGAGGTCGTTAATATTTCTGATGTCAGGCGAAATGCTTTACTATGAGGATCCAAAGTTTTTCCGAGCTGGGAGGCAACCTGTAATAAGATACAATACAATACGTTATTTGAGAACATTTTTTCATGATCTGGCATTCCCATGCTTAGCTTTATAAATTCATTTTCATGTACATAGGATAGACATTTGTCTGTGTGACAGACCGATGATATGGCTCATCATCCTTTGATTTGGATGATAATCTGTTCGGCAATGATGTACACTTGATGTCTTTATATTCTTGAATATATCGTAGCCCAGATGGATAAAACTAGATCCGGGGTCTTCAAAACTCATTCAATCTTCACTCAGAGTACAATTCAATCCATGTGAAAAATGTTATGGAGTCGAACATGGAAAGACATCGCCTGATTACTAGCCAATGATGTAAGTTGTTAACAGGCGCGAGAGGAATCACCAATAATGACAATGACCCTCAAGGTACCACAGTACAATTCACGTGGTGTGAAAAAGGACTTGGCATCGAACACCACGTAAAATCTCTCGGTCGAAGGCCATTGATGTAAACATGTCACCGAAAGTGAGAAACTTGCCATTGAGGCATGCAAGCTTCAAAGTACTGAAAGGGTTGTTTCTAAGTCAACTTCTTGGATAATGAGCTGATGTCGACAAGAAGCGACTCGTTGCAGGAGGGACTTAATGAATCCCACATCAATGACATGGAACGAAGCAAATGATTTTGGAGGTGAAAACAATCTGACGATACAGGGTTCAGAGTGGCGGTCATGAAGGAATGGAGCATGAATGTACTGCAGTGGGTGAGACACAGGTGAATTGTCTGAATGAATTCTCTTGAACATATCGGCGACACTGACGATGGATTGGTAGCATTAACCCCAAAGATGGATGGTGTGATGGACCAATGGTGATGAGCAGTGAAGAGAACAACCCAACCCGGCATGGATGCGGAAGGAAAGTGTCATGTTCAAGAGCGACTTGCTACCAATAAAGTTTCGTCAAGTTTTCTTCCCAATTTCCCCAGTCATTGCTGACCAGTACCTCTTTATTTTTGTCAATCTTGAGGAGGATAACATATGCTTGTTCTATAATCCACCCTTTGGGCGAACCTGTCACTATATTTTATCGAGCCTAGCGACAGTGAAACTCGTTCTTGTCCATTTGGATGAGTTTGTCGCTATTCGGTTTTAACGAGTTTAACAACAAAGATAACTCGGTTCCTTTCAATTTTAGAGAGTCTGAAAGGAATAGAAAGGAGACTCCAATGATTATTTTTCATCATATTATCCCTTAAGTCCGAAAAAGCGTAAAATAATACAAAAGGGATGAAATTTCGATAGTTTTAACGAGCCTAACAAGACAAGCGCTCGATCTTTTTGTGTAATAATCCCTCAGCTCCAAAAATATTAAAATCTAGAGGGATAACACTTCCGATCACTTTAACGAGCCGGAGAGGCCAATCGCTTGGAAATATTTTCATATTTTATGAGTCAGGTGAAAAGAGCTTAAAGAGAACTCGTTTTCGAGGAACGAGTGATGGTTTCAAGTACCAGCTGATTCTAGGTAAGATTTGGAATTTTCCAATCACGGCAGTGTCACAAGGATGGCTAATAGAATCACTCTTCGCAGATGTTCCTTGAAGGGTTAAACAAACATATGGGGGTGAATGATCGGCTGAAAACAGAGTGGAGGTGATGGCGAGAACACGACCAAGGCTCAAAAGCTGGTGATAAGGCATTCACAATGGTTATTTACCGGTTCATTTTTTAATGAGCTTAAACGCTAGGGGAAACATTTTCTCATGACTTATGTTTATTTTTTAACGAGCTTGAACCCTGCGGTAACATTTCTTGCTATTCGTATGATAAGAATGCCTCATTCAAGATGCTATTTTGAAGTTGCTTACATCTCTAAATCTTTGCCACGGATCATTTCTTTATGAAAGTTAGGAAACAACTAGCCTTACGGGTTTAAAGGGTTACAGGTCCTAAAAATTTAAAAAATAAATAGCCGCTCTTCGCTTGCATGTGGAAAGGTTTGCATGCCCACAGGTATAGTGAAAAATCTCCAGGTTACCATGAAAGTTCCATCTGCGTAGCAGACAGAAAGCTCCCTTGGTGATGTTTGCCGAAACAGACAAAGGTGAGTGGTGCAGACACATTCCACTCACATAACTTTAACGAAGGTATCTTATTCCAACCTGATCCCATTTTCCTGTAAGGATGGGTTCATCAGACTAGTCATATATCTGTCGTGGAAATCCACTCTATACCCAAGGTTTCCCTGCCGAAACAGACCAGGGTGCATGCCCCCTGGTTTTCAGTCACATCCTCCTGAATCACTCGCTCTCATCACGTGGATGGACTGGAGATCGATGAGACATTCCTTGCGTGAAGAAACCATTTAGGGATGGCATTTGACTATTTGCAATGTGTGAACCGAGGAACGACATTTTGTCTATGAGCTTGACCATTCTGCCTTCGTGTGGAAAACACATTACTCTAAAGAGTGAGGAGACGATGGCTCCCATACAATAAATATAGGCGTCCAAGGAGTAGATTATAATCTAAAGGTCCTTGAAATACCATTACATTCATGTGAACAGTTTTCCTTCTCAAAGTAATGGGCATATTTGGAAGGATCCCTAAAGGTCGACTGTTTCCTTTGTCGAAGCCTGTCAGATTTCTCATTTCTGGCAAAAGCGATGGCGAACCAAGCGCTTTCCAAGAAGTTGAGGAAAGGATACTCACAGAAGCCCCTTTATCGATGATGGTACCAACCATAACCATTTTGTAAGCTTGTACAATGATTATGAATGGTACACTAGCTGGTAAACGGGGTCTGCCTAGTAGATTCCAGTCGAAGGAAACAACTAGGTTGCTTGGTGGTGGGACCGAATAGACGGCCGGATATG